>JAQISU010001236.1:0-60000 GCA_029339505.1 Unio delphinus | reverse complement strand
TGCTCTGTAAAATAGCAAAATGTGAATATATCTCATGCTAAGTTCAATATATCAAAAATCCTAAGATTAATTTTGTTTCTGAATTGCTTCTTTGTATGATAGTTTCGTTGAAATTTTAGTAGTCCAAGAAATATAATATATTCTTTTCTACCGTCCGCCAGATTAGGAACGAAAGGAATAACGAGTGTCCCCGTCTATAGTTCCTGGATGACTTCAGCTTAGTCGATTGATTGTGAGCTCGATTCTATTCCAGTTCGACCCAGATATATATGTAACACAAGGTTTATCATTTAAGTTATTTGTATTCATTTAGACTTTGTAACTTACCATTCAGCTGTATTGAGTTACTTTGAACGTGCTCGCCAGAGGTCACTCTAGTGAGATAACCCCGTTAATTTTCAATATAAAATCAGCTTATATTTCATTGTCATGATCTAGTTTTCGTCTCTAGCTGGATCTGTTTCCCAGAGTTTTTGATAAAACAGCATGCCTGATTCTACTGACGAGAATTACAGATTATTAGTAAGGTGACAGTGATAAACGGATGGGTGGAATGATAAAAACGCTATACAGATAGATAGATATAGAGATAGACAGAATTTCATAATAATGTTGTGCCTTGTGGTGGTTTTATGTATTTATATTTGTTCGTTAATCTTTCTTAATGGGCCCCAAGTCGCCAAATGGTCTGAATAACCTACCGTTATGGATCATTACCGTCTCACCTCTGTCTGCGTGGGTTCGACCCTTGGGCAAAGCCAATGGGTACGCAAGAAAGCTTGCTGGTAGCTTCTTGATGGTCGATGGTTGTTTCCTGTTGGTTTTTTCCTGGTTCTTCCTCCACCATTGACACTGGCCGATCTGTATAGCCTAGATTGTGCTGAAAAATGGCGTTAACCCTAGAACAACAATCCCTCATGAAGATAGAAGTATAGACGATAAAAAGGATTTTGTGTTATTCAATATCATTCTCCAAATGCGTTTATAATTTATGAGATCACACTAAGGAGTAAAAACAAATAGATGTCATTTGACTGATCTCAGATAATCAAATGTAGTGAAACGCATTACTGCTGTTCTGTAACTTAACTGCAGGAGATGTGACAGGAAAATGTAAGTTAGTTTCGTTATGTTTTAGCAATAAAATCTTTTTACCTACCCGTAAGAACAACAATGAAACCAAGAATATAGCAAAAATATACATCTTGTTGGTTGCAGTTTGGTCAAAGAAAGTGCTGTGCTACATTAAAAAGCTGTACCGGTATATGTTTCGCTTTTCTTGGAAATTAACCAGGAAGGTATCTATGTTGTGGTAAAGTTCAGACCATTATCTCTTATCAATACAATCTAATTACATGCCCTTGTTCATTCTAAAAGACAATGACGGCATTACCATTTATTTTTAATGGGGGCGGGACTTTTTGGGCTTATTAATTTTCGTATACAAAAATAGTACTAACAGCTGCCTCGCTTAGCACTCAGCCTTAAGAAATTAGTATTTGGACTGTTTGGCCTGGTGTCAGGATAATGTGACTGCCACACTTGAAGACATCATAGCAATATGGCTGAAATATTGTTAAGCTAAGTTAAAAATCCAGATCACACACAAACACACACACACACACACACACTAAAAAGTTTAGTACAGATACATGGAGCTTGACGATTCATCAGGTGAGTTGTTTTTTGAAGTTCTTGCAAACCGTAGATGGGCAGATCATCATCACATTCATTCAATCTGATGCTGTAAACAGCTCTCGTGTCCTTTTGAAAAAGTGGTTGGTACTATCACACTCTTCTCAAGTTGTAGCTCAATATACAAACTTCGGAATGAAAACCTTTGTCATCAAACTTTGATATTTAGGCGAGAAGTATTTGTACAAATTTATTTCTAAACTTATCTCGCCGTGTAGATCTCGCCTGTTTTATTTTTGTTTTCAAACACAGGCGCTTACCTCTTAGTAGCTCATTGACTAGCTGAGAGAATAATCTCCTCCGTAACAAAGATGCTCTAAATGACCTTTTAAATGGTGTTTTTTTTCAGTCTTATTTATATTGAATGTTATAGGCCAGTTTAATGTTATATTTTCGCCTGAATTTTAGCTTTTGCTGTGGATAACTGTCCAGTGTGTACATAAAAAACACTTTGGGCTAATTACGGCTGTACCCTAAATTTTTCATGAGATAACCCAGAAACCCATGGGACGAAATTTTGATTTACTTTGACCTTCTAACGTATCAGATAAAATTGGTCATTGCGATTGGACAGTTTGCTAAATAGGTTAGTTCAATGAAATACAAAACATGGTCTTACTTCGTGTCAATGCACTCTAGCGCTTGCGAAATATGATTGACAGTGTGTCACGGACAACGCGAAACAAGCATAATCCTTATTATCACGACGTCTACTGACATCTGTAGCCAATCATAGTTAATGTGGAATAAATAATGCGTTAATGCAGAATATGGTAATCATAGTTAATGTGGAATAAATAATGCGTAGTTAATGTGGAAAAGTGTAATCATAGTTGATGTGAAGAAAAAGAATTCATTTCTAATGTGGAAAAAGGAATTCATGGTTAATGTGGATAAAAGAATTTATATTTTTTTGTTTTTTTTTGTTTTTTGTTTTTAATGCAGAATATGGTAATCATAGTTAATGTGGAATAAATAATGCGTAGTTAATGTGGAAAAATGTAAACATAGTTGATGTGAAGAAAATGAATTCATTTCTAATGTGGAAAAAAGAATTTATAGATAATGTGAAAAAAAGAATTCATAGTTAAATTGTAATAAAGAATTCATAATTAATGTAGAATAAAGAATTCATAGTTAATGTGGAATACAGAATTCGTAGTTAATGTGGAATACAGAATTCATAGTTAAAGTGGAAAAAGGAATTCATAGTTAATGTGGAATAAAGAATATATAGTTAATGTGGAATAAAGAATATATAGTTAATGTGGAATAAAGAAGGCATAACTAGCGCAGCAAAACGACAGCACAACAACTGTGGAAAGAAGAATGCCTACATATGTGTATACAAATTAACGCATAAATAGTGTGTAAAACTTAACACATAGCGTGAAAATAATTCATAGCTAGTGCGAGAAAAGAATGCATAGCTATTGTGGAAAAAGAATGCATGGTGCGGAAATGGAATAACTAGTGTGGTAAAGATTGCGAGGCTATTGTGAAAGAGAATGTGTATCTATTGTGGAAAAAGAAAGCATAACATATCTCGGGGGGGGGGGGGTGGATAATCATATACGGTGTATATACTAACGGGGGGCATCCCTAGTCTAAATGAACCTCAGAAATAAACCAAAAAAATAAAATACGGAAATAAATACAGAAATAAATATCATATACGATGATACAATGACATATCATGATGGACAGACAAAAATAGTTTGTTACAAATTTGCCTCAATGATTTGAATGTATGATCATTTTTAAGTGTAACATATTAAAATGTGCCCCCAGTAACGTAATAAGTTTCTCGCTGTTCCCTGAAAATCGCGGTGCTGTCAGACATGGACTTTATGTTGAGAGAAATTTTATAATATTGGTAATTCTACTTAAATGAGATAATATATAATATTTGTATGTCTTGTAATGTTGTTCATACATTGAATAAGGATATTCAATCAGCTTTTGACTGGATTTTTTCCTTATATGCACTTTGCACTGGAGACAATTCTTACAAGAGATAATTAAACAAATGGTATATTTCTATACTGATTATTCGATTAAAATAGCTGCGTACAGAGTGTACAGCCGTGCTGTGGTGCTCAGCCGTGTTGGGACGCCGGCTCATCCTGGGAAAAAAATAATTAATGTGACAGAATATAATGGACAGAAATTCAATTAATTATATAAGGATCACTGGTAAACTAATTGAAGCAGTGCTAGAAGAAGTAATGTAATATCATATAAACTGTAGGAAGATAGGGCAGAGAGAACATGTGGACCAAATGAAGGAGCAAATGGACACAAATGATAAACATTAAAAATGTGCACAATGCCTAATGGCCACAAGCGAAGATAATAAATAATCAGTCAGTTAGTCTGGCCTAGTAGTCTGTATCACTTAGCTTTAGCACAGAAGAATATATGGAACTAGCGACGGAAATGACTCCCGCTCTCACCCTAAGAGAGTGAGGGGCCTAGGTCTGACAATCGCTTCGGGTTGGAGCCTGAGAGTTCAGGAGAAAAGGACAACCCTTCTCCTTATTTGAGAAGACACAAATACAAAAGAGGAAACAGAGCTTAGACAGGGAGAATGAAGAAACGACGAATCTACAGAGGGAGCTAACAACTACCCAGATCCGACCGACATTGATACAATTTCTGTCCTGTTGACTAAGTAGGATTTGAACCACTGTAAGGCTATATTCTGAATGCCAAATACATGCTGGAGACGGCAAAGTAATATATCATGGTCTATTATGTCAAATGCTGCAGACAAATTAATGATAGTGAGGACTGTAATCTTTCCATTATCCAAAAGTAGAGAGAATGCCATTAACATCGTTCAAAAGAGCAGTTTAATAATATGAAAAGGGCGATATGCAACTGCACATAGTTAAAAAAAAACTAATTGAATTCAAATGAGATACAAGTTGGGTGAGAACAACTTTTTCTAAGATTTTGTTATATGCACGGGAGATTAGAAACTGGGCGGTGATGGTTTCTTCAGCAGGGCCTTTACGATGGCCTTTACGATGGCAGTTTTGAAAAATGATGGGAATTTCACCGATGAGAGAGAAATATTAATAACGTCAGTTAGTGAAGGCAATATTGCATCGAAGCAGTCAAGCAGCATTGATGTTGGAAATGGATCAAGTTCACATGACAATGTGCACTCATCATCACGATTGTCAGTACTAAATCAATAGAGACAGGTTCAAATGCTTCTAATGGTTGTCTCTGAAATTCTATATCATAACTGTATGGTGACAATGAGTAAATTGAAATTGCGTTGTCAAGCGAATTTCTAATGATTTGCACTTTGTCACTGAATAAATTTGCAAATAGGTCCAGAAGGTCTACTGGAGAAAAGGCAGTTGGAAGTGGTGTACATTTGTTCCTTGACATTAGTTTATTAGTTATCTCGAAGAGCTCTTTGCAGCTGAAACTCTCAGTGATCTTATTACTGTAGTGGGATAATTTGGCACTGCCCTAACATTGCTATACCAAAGAGAACACCTATTATTGATACTCTGCATTTGGTGACTAGACCATGTTTTTAAAGCAATGAACGCACGCATTTATCTAGTTGTTCTGCTATAGAAAATATGTAAGTTGTTAGGATATCGTGGATGTCATGCAATAATTTGGTTATATTTATCATACGGAGGTTTCTCTTAGAAGCATATAAAGGTGAAGGGTTAGGGAATGATACCTCGAGATGGCATATAATGCTGAGGTAATCAGATACATATTCGTGGGTCGTGAGATACAAGGTTGGATTGCACAATATTATCATCAGGTCTATGAAGAAACTAGTCTCAAATGTGACCAAGCTTAAGGGTGGGTTGGTTAACTGACTGTTTAAGGTTGAAAACATGACTGGAATCTAGAAGTTTTGACGCGTATGGGTTTCCATGACAGTCATAGTTGAAATCTTGCAATCTATCGAATGTCCATACTCCAGAAGATTTGGAAACTGTTCTAAAATGAGAGATTCGGTCAGCTTGTATTTTCTACTAGGAGGAGGGCGGTAGAGACAGAAAGTATGGACTGACCATGATAGCTGTTCTCCATTGTTAATATGTCATGGTGAATTTCTCGCTGTGGTCATCGATCACTTCTCTAGAAATAATCTAGATGAAAGTGCAAAATTATATCTTTAGTGGCATGTTGCTACCAAGGCTTTTGTATGCCTTGAGGAGGTTTTCCATCAACTTCTGTTTTTTTTTTAAAATAGAAAATGTGTTTCCACTAAGTGGAAACCTCTCTGTGGCATCTCTCCATGACATGCAGTGCACGATCAAATGCATCATTTCAAACAAATTCACGAATCTGAGGACCAACAAAGACAACATCTTTAATCTTAGCTTCACTTAACGTTGGGAATTGTGCATGGACGTAATTGAAGCTGGTTTTGTTTTTGTTCATCACCTTGACAAAATTCTTCATCAGACCCAGCTTGATGTGCAAGGGTGGTAACACAATCTTCCTTGATTCAACAAGTGGTGGATATGAAACACTTTTCCTCTGAGACTCTGATAACTGTTGGAGTGTACATTGACATAAACATTTTGTAAAAACTAACGATGAATTTGTATATAACCGTTATATATCGTTATAAAAAGTCATTTCCCCCCTGTGAAAGGTTATAAAATGCACTAGAGTAGCCACAATATCGGTCATTCAATAATATATAATACTATTAGTTTTCTAAATATAAACATTCTGTTACACTATAATACGTTTACTAATCTCAGATATCTGAATGAGGATTTGTTTTTTTCGTCTATTCGTACCGTCTTCCGAAATCAATTGTATTTTACTCTGTTTATCCACTTACCAAAGCTGCATCACCATCGCCCACCCAGGAACACAGCCGGTTTATTAGATTAGACAATAAAGTGATTCATGAGACATGGATAGAAAGAAAAAACAATCACGCATGAGAATATTAAAGTTTTTTATCACATGATAAAATGTAATTGGAATTAATTTTTTGAACAAGATACATTTGTATAAATGCGTGTTATTATGATGGAAAAGAGACAATTTTGTCGGCGTTCTGCTAAAGGATCGGATTCTTTACTGGAAACTATCATACACCATTATAGTTTTTAAACAAAGTCACAAAGCTCATCTCTATTTTTGGATTCGCCATCTTCATGACTAAACATACGTCATCATAAATAATTACACGTTAGGTTGTTGCTGCTTGTTTTGGGGAAGGCGAGATTACACCAAATAAATCATCTATATCCATTCGTGATCCCCTGCTTTTCTTACTTCTTGAAAATTTGTAGTTTTGTCTCGAAAGTGAGTATTTTTGTTTTAAACAATGCTGACAGAGTACACCCATGTTGCAATGCAGTAGGTTTCATGGTGACACTGCATGTACTATAATCGTATCCTGGTCACAGCGTCTACTAGCTGAGACTATCCCAATCTTCCCTTCCATTTGGTAGCATGTATCTCTAGCCTACATGTAAGAACTCATTACCTAAAATACCCTGAAGAGCTTAACAATCTGCAAAAATTGCTCATTCCCGAACTAGACGAGTCTGACCATGAAAGTGTTACAATGAGCATCTGTCATGTTTCAATTTACAAAAGCAAACAGGATAAGCCACTTTATTAAAAGTTTAACTTAGTTCAAATAATATCAAGATAATTTATATATTGGATTGACTTTAACGATTGATAACAACATGAAGGGATCAAATGTTCGGAACTATGCTTTTGGACTCTTAATATACATATGTATTCGCCGAGCTGATCTGAATGATATAAAATGCAAAGCTGTAGAGTAAATTACATTATGTATTACAAACACCCTTAGATTTTAATGTGAAGTCTTGATCGAAGTTCAAACGAAGTCTGAATTGTAGTATGGTTGGCTTTATTTTATAATTATATCAAAACCCGTCTATGGAAATAATATGTTGGATTTATATGGGGTCAAAGAAAATGTAATGTTAAAACTACACCTACTTACCATCACGTCATTTTTGTCACCAACACCTACACATCAAAAAACATTATTTGACCTTCAAAACGGTAGGAAAGTTATGGACATCCCTTCCTAACCAACACGCCAACTAAAACACCAACACCCATAAATACAAACAAATAAGCCTTTTAACATGACAACCACCCAAGCGTACGAGTTTTATCTATCTATATAAGGTTATCATATTTTGTGAAAGAAAACAATATGTACGTTACTTCCTCCTTATACACCGTCATCAAAATAGAAAAGACATGAAATTGTTATATACTTTCATTTCATAAATTGATGATTAAAGTTTTCTGTATACAGATATATTTGGGAGTGCAGGTAGTACCTAATGAGTGCAGGTATATTTGAATTCCCTATGTATAATAAGTTTATGCATAACATTATTTACTGTAAATATTGAAACAAAACAATGTCCCTGATCTCTGAGTCAATCAAATCTAAAACTGCTCCCGCATTAAAAGCCTAAACATTATAGTAGTAAATAAAACTGGTCTGCACAATAAAAAGGATCATACTAATACAAATAAGTTAAACTTGGGTCATCTGTTCTCCAAAAACATAAATCACCTGTTTAGCATTAACAAATGTTTATAATTTAGAGTTAAACAATATGGAGTACGACCATCCTATTATAGAAGTTATTAATGTCTTAACCTAGCTTTTGCAGTCCTATTATAGAAATTGTTAACGTATTAGCCTAGCCTTTATAGAAGTTGTTAACGTCTTAGCCTAGCCTTTGCAGTTATATTATAGAAGTTGTTAACGTCTTAGCCTAGCCTTTGCAGTTATATTATAGAAGTTGTTAACGTCTTAGCCTAGACTTTGCAGTTCTTTCGTCACAGCCAAGTAAATATTATGTTAACAAATACACTAGAAAAAGAGATAGCCAGATTTTTTAATCAATATTTTCCTTCAGGTTAATGTATGATTTTCAAGTCAGACATTTTTCTCTAAAAAAATGATAATAAGGAATTCTCGAAATGCTATATCCATATCCGAACTCTAAAGACGTTCTTAGAAACTTCAATAGAAGATCAAAGTTATTCTTTGTTAAACAAATTGATATACAAAATGTTCTCATAATGTTTTATCGTCACTATTCTCTTAGGCCATCGCCTCCGCTGTTTAATCCATACTACTATTTATCAGTTGCACAGGCATGCTGATAAATCTAATTAAAAGGTATATTAGTATTGAGTCTCACTCTCTACCCTATAATTTCGTCAATATTGTGTGCAGCTGAGCCTGTTAAATGGTTAAATTTGTTGTACTCGTGACTAGAAGGCTTTATGTTCGATTATCGCCGTCCTTTCAGCGCCGATTGATACTAAAGCAAATTTGTCATGTTATGATCACAACAGGTAATAAAAGGAAGTGAAAACAGCAACCATATGTTGGTCTACATGCGGTTATGCTGGCGATTAATTTTACTAGGTAAAATGGCTGAATACAGGTTATAGGGTGGAAATGATGTAATACCGAATCATCAAAATCAACCAACCAAATCCCATATATGTTTATCCTGTTATGTCAACACTGAAAATTCTAAATCCACCTTGTATGTGTTTAAAGTGCATTAATTTATATTATTAATAGAATTTTGTTTTGATCATGTGCCAATGTCGGTTCCAGTTACGAAAAGTAAAGATAATAAACTGTTCCATTAAAACAAATCTAGACAACAAAAATCATATTTTTCTTCTTTTTTATCGATTTAGAGATCACTATTAACAAAGATCCACGCACACCAGGTGACCTTTTCGCTAACGCCAGAGACGATTCTTAGGGTGCAAGGGGAGTAATCCTTCTGTGTATACTAAGGCTATAACTTATACTGTAACGTCGTCACTCTTCATCCTCATAAAATGTACATACATTAATTGTCAGAGTGATTTCGCTAATACTTGATGTGTATCACTAGACAGGAAGCACGACAGATCTTTAGACAAAGAGATTCATACAGATTCCATTATCAAGAAAACGTTGTTTTTTCATATATTAAAAAAACTAAATTACTAACAGAAGAAAATATTTTAAAATTCTCATTATTATTATTATTATTATTATTATTACCTTTAAAATTACGTCATTCATCAATGTTCATCGTTTGACTTGATTGCTGAAAAGGTGAAACACTCCTACATATGCAATCAAAATGGATGAAAGCGTCTAAATATGCCAGATTTATTTTTGTTTGGTAGAACTCTCTTGCAGTCACTTTTAAGTGGTTTTGTCAGGACGTAAGAGATTTGGACACATATCGAGCATTACACATTTGTTCAAATTTTTAAGTACTAGTCTTTCATGTTAAGTTATCCACCGAGAACTGTATATACAGTGTATAATAATGTATCAATAAAATATGAGCTTGTACTTGATTTTACACTTCCTAGTGTAGTTGTTGTTTATCGACCGCATTAGACCAGTTGGGAATACCTACGAATTCAACAAACCGTAATGCATTAATCAGTGGAGTCACAAGTGTTGATGTTTGTCTATAATCATGTACGAGAAATTAAGATTTTCAATGAATGGCTGCATGTATTTTTTTATGTGGAGTATGTTCAACTTTAACGTTACCTGTGGTAAGTATTTACATTGTATTTATCCACTGGAAACATCGTCTTTTTTTAATTGGGACACGAATGGAAGCAGCGCCGGATTAAGCACTGTGGAGGCCCATAGGCAGTCAAACTTTTGGGGCCCCAGACCCACGGTCACGGTCTCATGGGGGCCCCTGATGGGGCCCATAAAAGTCGCGGGGCCCATAGGCAGTTGCCTACTCTGCCTAATGGGTAATCAGGGACTGAATGGAAGGCTGCAAATTGCGACGTTATTATACCGCCGGTTTGTGGCTTTAAATCACAGCAAATCATGAATGTTATTTAGTGATAAGGAAATTGGAGTAAATTGATTTGATCAGGGACACGATGGTAGCCTACCCCAGCTGACTGTTCGTATGATCCGAATATTCTCCCATTCTGTTGTGAATTCGGAACTCTAACCACTAACCCACCGTGGCTCACACATTTAATATGCGCAAATAAAGATGAATAAAATATTGATCAGTTTTGTCTGCGCATTCATCTGTGACCAATGTTGTTCTAATTCGAAGCTAAAGTCGTAGGCTCCAATATGCAGTCTGCATGAAGCCATTGTATCGCCTATATATTCATTTATTTACTCATTCGTTCCTTTCGAGCGAAATGTATTCAAATTAAGGACTTTAAGTTGATATACGCACCGGTTGTTTGTTCTTAATTTGTGGATTAATATATATATAACATTTTTCCAATCAAGATGGAAGGTGTGTCCACCCTCGGGATGATCGCTCTGTATACCTTATGATTCTTTGGCAATGGAATTTATTTTCAAAAGAATATTATTTCCCTACCTCTTTTTTGTCACGCACTAGCTGATGTAATCTTTCTTTTTGATATGATAATAAATTTCATTTTCTGCGGCAAGAACATCGATTGTTCTTAGCCGCATTCGTTTGTCAAAACTTTTAATGGAAGATGGCTGATGCAAAGAACAATGAGGAATAACTTACAGTGATAATGCGACATCACGCCTTACCTTACATTAATTGTTTATAACAGATGATGAAATTCTTATTATTTTTTTATTTATTTTTTTTATTTTTATTTATTTTTTTGAATTTTTTTTATAAAACTTTATTCATTTTTTTAATTTAAAGGTATAGACTTTGTAGTCTGAAATAAAGAATTCTTATTCTTATCCCTTTGTTTCACGTTAGGTTTTCCACAGTCACTTGATTGTAGTCAATAGAGCAATAACATTTCTAACAGCATTTTAAATACAAATCCCTTTACGGAAATTCCGGGACAAGCACATTTGTAACATAACTCAAAAATTATTTTAAAAGACTGACACTAGCACTTAAATAGGCAGTCCATTCTTGTTGTGTGCACTCAAATATATTAGAGAAAACTATAAGACATCGCTGTGTTTTTTTGGTCACATTCGCAATGACATGACCAAACTGATTTTGCAGATTGTAAATACGGTGCATTATCATTGAATCTAATTGATTAATTGTTGTATTAAAATTAAAGTTATACCTGTTAGTTCAAAGAAGAACGTACTATAAGACAAAATATGACCCACCTTTGGATCGCTTTATTTAATGGTATGATGAAGCAAAACACAAGTTGTACTAAAAGGATGAAACTTTCCTTGTCATATACAAGATGGCCGCTTTAGCTTAACAGGTTTGAAGCAGATGTTCAATTTTTGTGCCGGTTTTCATGATATATGTACTTGACACATTTCTTCTACGATATTGTGTTCAGGATGCATTGGCTGTTTAGATCATGTGTTTCTTCGTCTCTTTCTTTTGGAAACGAGAACAATTAGACTTTTTCTCAGTTATCTTGCTCCACTGCTACAGTCAATCCGTTTATATCATCATGGACCCTCGTTAATGGCTTTAAATGGCCACTCCTTAGCTCTCCACGCTAAATTGTGCTCTAGACTAAACGAACATTCAACATTACTTAAATGTAAACGGATGCCGAAAAAGAAACGTTGTCTCAATGCTGGTCAGCGTAGAACAGGAAGATGGATTCCAGTTATCTCCCTTTCCGGCTCAACAATTTAAACAATCTTCCGTTAATTTAGATAACATAATTAAAATCCCTGTTAAATCGACAACCTTTGTGTCAACTATCCAAGATATACCACTACGTATTGCATTCTAAGGATTACTGGAAAAGCGCACATAAATAGTTAACTTTATCAACCATGATAGAAATAAAGATAAAGATATCAGTCGATGAACCACAAAGCACGGATCTAACACACACTGGTTACTCATTCAAGGCATTCCCCCTCCACTCAAGCGGAAGTGAAAATGCTGTCATCAGAAAGAATTCCATGATCAAACGTCTTAACCATACCACAACCTTCAGTTTCTATCACACATCGTTACAACCAGTCGAAACCCTCACAGTGAAACAACGGTCAGTCCATGTTTCTGTCTCTACCGCCCTACTCCTAGTAGAAAACACAAACTGACATAATCTCTTTTTGGAGCAGTTTCCGAATGTTCTGGAGTATGGAAATTTGGTAGATGCCAACCTGATTATTCTTGTATTTTTCAACTTTGACTTTGACTGTCCTGGAAACCCATACAGATCAAAAGTCTTAGATTCCATTCATGTTTTCAACCTTATACAGGCAGTTAATCAACCCACCCATAAACATGGTCACATTTAGACTGGATTCTTATAAACTTCATGATAATATTCTACGGTCCACCCTTGTATACCACGAACTTGTATCAGGTCACCTCTGCATTATATGCCAACTTGACGTATCAGCCCCTAACCCTCCGCCTTTATTTGTTGTTGATATCTGCCTGCGTTTATTGCTTCAAAAACATGCCCACCAGCAAGCACACATTATCAGTTTACATATGCTCTCTGTGATTTAGCAGTGTTAGAGACCAGCTTCGGACTGCTATGAGAGATCGCCGTAAAGTTGGGAGGCTATGGCTTTCATCCAAACTAACTATTCATGAGCAAACCGATTTCAGCATTTAAACTTGTCACTATAAACTTAGTAAGTACAATCGAGATGAAGAGTGCACAAAGGTCATGTAAACTTGGCCCAGTTTCAATATCACCACTGCTTGAGTGCTTAGATCCAGTATTTGTTTCTTCACTAATTGATGTTATTAATACTCCTCACTCATCCGAAGAATTCGCATCATTTTTCAAAACTGCCATTGTAAAGCCTCTGCTGAAGAAACCAACACTCGACCATAACGATTTCAAGAACTACCGTCTAGTTTCTAATCTCCCATTCATATAAAAATTCTTAGCAAACTTTTCTCAACCCAACTTGTATCTCATCTGTATTCAAACAGTCTTTTTAGTAATGTACAGTCTGCCTGCATATCGCCCTTGCTACATTGCTGAAACTACTCTTCTAAACGTTGTTAATGGCATTCTCTCTGCTTTGGATGGTAGAAAGATTACAGTCCTCACCCGCCTTGATTTGTCAGCATAATTTGACTCAATAGACCATGATATATTACTTCACCGTCTCCATCATGTATTTGGCATTCATGATACAGCCTTACTGTGGTTCAAGTCCTACCTGGTCAACAGGACACTAACTGTGTATGCAAATGGCATACACTCCATTCCAGGTGATCTATGTTGTGATGTTAGACATTTTCTTTTTTTTTGGTCCATATTTCTTTATTCTATACACTCAGCCGGTCTCTAGTGTCATAGATCATCACCCAGTGCCTCACCAATTATATGCTGTTGACACCCAAATATACAAACCTAGACATCCTTATGAAGTTGATGTACTCTCCAATGTAAAAAGGTGCATTTTTTAAATGTGAAATCATGAATGACATGTAACAAGCTGCAGATGAATAATGATATAAATGAGGCCATTATGATCACAACACAAATACTTTTTCATTCACATCCTATACCTCAAACAATAAATATCAGCAGCATCAACATTAAATTCACAGACAGTCAGTACAAAATGTAGATGTTAATTTGGACAGTATTCTCACATTGCACCAACATGTCATGAACATATGCAAGGTTGCATATCTTAGGTTGAGAGGCATCCGCTCCATTCGCAGATATCTTTCAGTTGATGTTATCTAAACACTTGTATTCATTAGTACTCTCAATACTGGACCACTGTAACTCAGTTATGTCGGGTTCATCTCAATACCGACTCCACAAACTTTAAAAATTTAAAAATACAACTGCTCGGATCATCCTTCGATCACCACGATCAGACCACGCTTATCCTCTGCTCTATACCATACAATGGCTATCCATTCGATCCAGAATCAATCACAAAATTCAATCCCTGTGCTATGTTTCACTAACGGACTCAAGGCCAACATACCTTACCGATTTCACCAATGTATACACACCGGCAAGAAACTTACACCTCTCTTCTGACAATCGAACACTCTTTATGGACAATGTACTTTTGCACACCAGGGCCCAACAACGTGGAATGAATTGCCCACTGAACTTAGATTAAAAAACACAGTGATCCCATATGTAAATGCTCTCAAAACTCACCTTATTATTATTATTATTATTATTATTATTATTATTATTATTATTATTATTATTATTATTTGCTAAAACCGTTTTAGCAAAACAATTTGCCGAGTCAACGGTCATTACCCTAACATTCCTTTTTTCCTTAATAATCAAAGAACTTTAAGATATCTTAAATACAACTGTGTATTTGTGACCTTTATTATGAAAATTCTATATAATATTTGTACCAATGCTATTCAATGTATCCCAATGACTTTTTTAAAAGATGTCCTTCGACCCTTTTTTAATTAACTATCTTGCAAGCAATCATTCAAAATTGTACAAATTTCTAAATTGCATTCATTAATTTTGTCAGAATTGTATACGTTATATCACACTTGTATAACTTAATACAGAATATGAAAATATCACAAGCACATGCGATCAGTGTGTGTGTGTGTGTGTGTGTGATACATACAATTGTGTTTATGTATATATGTATATGTATCTGAAGAGGAAAATAAAGAAAGTCATAGATACAAATGTAAATAAAATCAAGTTTGGTTTCTTCAAAGACTGCAGAGCTATTTGTTCACTAACATGGACAAGTATATTCAACAGAAGAATTCTTGACTTCATGATACACGAGAGCGAGAGCGTTAGTTTTGTTAAAGAAATATAACGTGTTCTTTTCAAATACCAACTTGGAGGTTTCTCCCACCTATACGTGAACACCTTATATTCTGTCCCGAACCAGTCTGGAGGAGGAATATTAAAAAACGGCATTCACTGCTAGGAATAATCATTGTGGAGATCTAAACTTTAAATGAGACCTGAATTTTTACATTATGCAAGTATCCATACTAATCTTCAACCACTTGCAGTCTGGAAACTTGGTAAAAGTTTTTCTAATAAAATTTGGACTTTCGCTAACATTGCTTATTTAACTATGTGTTCAATTGCAACAGAGAATGAATATAACTGTAAACTCTGCAAGAGATTGATTATAGAGAGAGCCAAGCATATTTTACTATTCTGCCAAGCCCTAAATTGATGAGGGTAATACTCAGTTTGACTAAAAAATAGATGGAATAGATGTTTTAAACTCGCACTGGCTTTTATGTCAGGAAAATGGCTCATTACTTCATCTCCTTTTGGGCATGAGAGTGGACATCTTTGATTCTATGAATGATAAATCATAGCAGGCATTCATGTGTGTGGTAACTGTTGGAATATAAACAATTTACAGAAGAGCAAATGAACTTAAAAACGATCTATCATGGTATGCTTGTTCAGTAAATTATGGAAATTTTAAATTACGCACAGGTGTTTAAAGTGAGAAAGAACATCATAATCAATTTAAATCATTCCAGTAAAAATTTAAATAAGTCCAATTCCTTTATTTTCTTCCCTTCATCTATGTTGCTTATATAACTCGTTTGCAATGAGTTCTCTCACTCATGTGTTTAGATATTGCGTTTTTTATATACTTTTGTTGATTTGTTGATTTATATATATATATATATATATATATATATATATATATATATATATATATATATATATATATATATATAGTGTATTGTAAGTCCTTTAATGACAAGCTATGTTCCTAACTTTTTTGTATTTGCGAAAAATTAACAAACTTAAATCTCTTCTGAAGAGGAAATAAAGTACGTGATACATACGTACGTACGTATTAATGTGAAGTGAAATAATTACATACATACATACATACATACATACATACATACATACATACATACATACATACATACATACATACATACATTACTTTTAATTGTCTATTTGATAAAATCTTCAAGGTTAAATTAAGTGCCTTATTCTTTATCAAACTTGGTGTACTTTTCAAATAATGTTTCATTGATTTAATTTTAGAAGCGCCAACACTTTAGTTAGGGACAGAGAATAATTTTGTTTGAGGATTCCTCGGAACACAATATTATTTTCTCGACTTAGCTGGAATAATTTTCATTTTATAAATGACCAAATACTCAAATAAGTTGAGCAATATATTTATGTTGGAGAGATAGAGAGGAATGTGTTCCTTTTAAAGTGAAGTACATAGAACTATGCAGGCTGAGTACAAGGCAAAGAGAAGTACATAGAACTATGCAGGCTGAGTACAAGGCAAAGTGAAGTACATAGAACTATGCAGGCTGAGTTCAAGGCAAACGTTTTTCTATAAGGCCTGATTAAAGCCTCCTTTGCGTTCGTTGTATATGAATAGGGGTTTTTCTAATGTATTATATAAGTCATGCCATCCCTGTAAATGATCCCGCACAAAGCTTGCTTTTATGTTGTAGTGTATTGGTTGTTTTCAATGTCGTATGCACATCTTACTATTTTGTTGTATTGTGAGTATTGCATCATCATACAAATTCAGATGATTTTTGTTTTCCATGTGGCCTTTTATAATTCTTTGGCGAGTTTTATCGTGAACAGTGTCGTTATGCAGATTTATATGTATTTCTAGTAATTAAAGATATGACACATTATGTGCAAGTTCCATGTGCAAAGAGTATTTTACCTGGAATGTTACTGGGACAATTAACAAATATCCTTTCAAACTGTAATAAAATGGTCATTAAATTAGTTTTCTTTTCAATCAATGTAGATTATAGAATTACACCATAAAAACCCTGTGTGATTTGAAGTGTGTTCCTCCCCCCACCCCCAATCAATTATCATTGAACGCACATTCACAGAGTCATTAAGTAGTAACAAATTTTCAATTAATGTTTACCATTTCGTCCGCTTTATTTGGCAACACATCACTATACTTTTATGTTATAGGTCTCTGTCCAGCGGTATTTAATGGAGGTTACATCGACCCAAAGTGTACAAGAATATTGTTCTGCAACGTCTACTGCAACCCTGGATTTGATAAAACCGACAATTGGCTGTTTTGCGTGAAAGGCGAATATTGGTTGCCAAATCCAAGTTCAGTTTGCATTAAGTCAGGTATAATAAACAGATAACAGCAGATTTGTAAACTTATAGATATTAACATACAAGTAATACATTTAATAGTGCGATTACAAGCACATGAATTTGTGTGAATAAATTGAGAGAAAAACTTCAAGATGTATGATTGAAAAAATATCTAATGCCAGAAATATAGTTATTTCATGTAAACATGATGGTCAGTATATTTATTTAAGATATCGATCACCTAAAAGAAGAAAGATGGTAAATAACCAAGTACAATATTAAATTTATTATGATCAATATTTGTTGTCATATATAACAAATCTTATTTACAATTTAAATTTCACAACGTTAATTCCTTTCGCGCAAATAAAAGACTTGACTATGTGCATTTACCATGTGCAAACAAGAATTTCCTGGAATGGTACTGAGATAATTAACAAATCTTCATTCAATTATAAAATCAAATGGTTACATTTGTTTTCCATTCAATGTAGATTCTAAAATTACATCAGAAAAGCACTTCATGAATATACACAATCCGATCGAACTAATTCAGGTTGCTGTTATTTTGTCTCTAATATATTTTCATTAAATAAGATTCAGGCAGACATTAACTTAATTAACATTCAGGCAGTCACTAACTTAGTAACATTATGGCTGTCACTAACGTACTAACATTCAGGCAATCACTAATTTAATAACTTTCAAGCAGTCACTAACCTAATAACATTCAGGCAGTCACTGTGTATTAATAACTTTACTCATCCTTCAGTAATATGTTCCTCCGTTTGTAGTTTGCATATCATATTTAAAGCAAGGTCAGAAAGTACTATTTTAAATCCAATGGACTGAAACTATACCAGTTCTAAAACTAAAACCGTATAGAAAATATATACAGTTGGTGTGTGCAAAGAAGATTTTGATGTTTGCAACACACCAATATGCTTTCATCTTATAGTTACCTGTCCAGCGATATTTAATGACGGTTACATCGTACCACCTTGTAGCAGACTCCCTGGAAATGCGTGTACTTTCTACTGCAACCCAGGGTTTGTTAAGAAAGGAAATCAGCTGATTTGCGGCAAAAATGGAATGTGGATTCAAGATACGAATTCAATTTGCATAAAATCAGGTAGGATAAATCAACTGATAGCAACAGATGAACACATTTATAGACGTTAATGCACAAGAAATAAATTAAAATATTGCGCAGAAAGAATATGGAATTTATGGAATTATAATGGGAAACTATTCTAAAGATATATGATTATATCTATATACAAAGCAAGAAAGTGTAATTTAATTACTCCACGTAGACATGAAGGCAATTATCTTTATATGTTATATAGTCATTTAATTCACTATGCTACAATTTCTGAGATTGCCCATATTTGAACATACAAACTGTGTCCTTCTAATCAGTAGCGTAGATGGGGGTGAGGGGGAAGGTAGGGAATGCAAGTTGCACCGGACACCATTTTACGGGGCGCCGGAAGAAGACTAAGTCATTAACTGTTAGTAACAATTTTGATGTGGTTGTTGCATTTAAAATTTACAGGCTTTATATTGCCTTTCTATGATGACTGTATTATTATCCTGTATTCAATATTGACTACTGTGTTCATATGTTTCAGTGACAATGGGGTTGTAAACTTTTACCTTGTCCCCGTGCGCCAAATACTTTCCGTTATGCCGGAGGGGGGGGGGGGCAACTGCCTGCAATATTTCAAAGCAAGTTAGTCATTATAAGTCCTGATTTCGAGATCTTCGCCTAACATGTGATGAGAAAAACATTTACAGAGGATCAAAGTTTAATTTTATTAAATCAAGAAGTATAATAGACGATTATGATCTTCCTGCCAAAGTGTCTACAATTTATTAACTACACTTTCTACTGTCTTCCTTATGATTTTTTAAGTACAATTACACATGCGTAAAATAACACATTAACCTTAATTGAGTACTTCATATCTATATGAAATTACAGAGTTGGGTTTATATTGTTTGTGAACAATGGAAAACAACACTATTTTTTTTACAAACATTTGACTGACTTAATTTCTTGATACACTGAGGTGCTTATCATTTAATTAAAGATGGATGGCATGGAATTCCTTCTCGAGTTACAACACTGATTATCTGGAACATATAAAGGATATATATTTTTTTCTAATTTAATTTTTTTTAAAACTAATACGACGATTCCTAACGTTCTGTGGATATATTTATGGTTACTATTATTATTGTTATTGCTAATTATTACACAAAAAACAGTTTTTTCCGGGATATAATCTGGGGTTATGCTACTATACATTAAGACACTCGTGACCAGTGTTCCTTACTTTGTAGGTCATTACCATCTAGGTTTCTATTATTATCCTCTTTGTCTAAACCAATTAGGCGGAATGTGAAACATTTTTTAACGTTATTACAAATAGCAATATAAACTTATCTTATTTCAACTCTCATTCACGTTCTTGTCTAGCCTCTGTCTAATGTTTGTCTTTCACAAAGATCCAGTGAGAGCCTACAGCGAATCGGGCAGTTAAAACCTTGTTTTGTTATCAGGGTATATATGTACTAACAATATATAACAAAAAGGTTTGATTTCTTTATTTTGGGGGAGTCTGTTAAAAACAGAATATAAATGTTTCATTCTGTCAATATAATCATATTCATATACGCTAATTTGCTTCAGGGGGCCTGTACATGCATCTCAGAATCCTATATTTCAATAATCTTGGTATAAATGCAAGTATATTGTGAAATGTAACCACACTTGTCTTTATTCCAAAATAGTAATGTGACTGTATTCATTTTATTAAAATTATGTCTATGCACAACATGAGACAGTTGAAATTTCTAAGCACAAGATAAGTAAATGTAGTCAACATATATTATTGCATCAAATGAGCCTGTCCAAATATCGATTATGTAAAGAATAGAAGGAGAAAGAAACATATGTATTGTTCGCGCATTATGCTCAATGTATTATGTCATATGATTATAACATGACCAAGAATATGCAGTTATGTGAAATGATGATGTTGATGTTTGCAACACTCCAACATGTTTTAATCTTATAGATTCCTGTCCAGCGATATTTAATGACGGTTACATCGAATCATCTTGTAGCAGACTCCCTGGAAATTCGTGTACATTCTACTGCAACCCAGGGTTTGCTAAGAAAGGAAATCAGCTGACTTGCGGCACAGATGGAATGTGGATTCAAGATACGAATTCAATTTGCATAAAATCAAGTAAGATACATCAAATGATAGCAACAAATTTGCAAATGCATAGCCACTAATACACAAGAAATAAATTAAAATATTGTGAATGGAATTTAGGGAACAATAAAGAGAAAACAATGATTAGATATATGAATGTATATAGACATAAAGGAAGAAAAAATAATATAGCTTCGAACTTTGACATAGTGGTAAGTATATTAAATGGATATAGTCATTTATCACATTCTGCTGCGATTGATGAGATTGCCCAAAATAGAATATACAGTATATATTAAATAGGACAAATACGTTGAGATATGGTTTATCAGTGGATGAGAGGCAATTGGTTTCTTATAATGATAAAAAATGAGTGGCTTCTTTACTCCGGTTTGGTGTCAACTGAGCTCAAGCTTTTATACCTGTGGTATGTTTAAATTCATTCGCTATATTACATACTGCTACATGCAAAGAAACATTAGATAGAAGTAATACAAAGGTCTTTTATCCTTAGCGTTCCGCATTGCGCCTCGAACGTGAGTGTTATCTCTGGAAAATACAACCACTGCAGACAGTAGTAGTATTAAGAGCAATGGAACTAACATTATATTGAAAGCTGATAGGAAAGCACACACATAATTGCAATATACAAACTGTTGTGTATCTTTGATTTAATAAAATTGTTGGTTAGTTTTATAGTGTTACTTTATTAAATTGCATGCTGTTGCAACATAATATTGTTTATTGGACTTGATTTTTGTATTTTTCGACGTAAGCATCTCATAATAGAAACATTGTATCTAATACTGTCCTAGTTCAAGACCTTGTTGCAAATCATTGAAAGTTTTAGTCAACACCTTTTCGATTTTCTTAAATTCTTTCTAAGAGTAAGAATTGTTAATTTCAGTCAAGGTCATACCTATACGACGTGATACTTATCATATAACAAACTTCCATTTCTAGAAGGCTGCCTCCATCTGGGCATCTATTTTGCGTCTTAGACTTCTTACTAGTGTTTTTGAGGAAAAAATATTCAGTCGTGTTTTTTACACTTGAAAAGTCAGGTTGTTTTATGTTGTGTCCTCTTTGGGCTAATTGTTTTATTTTCTTAATATTTTGCATTTCAAGTGATTTTTTCGCATGGAAATACTACTGTTCTAAATTGGTTCTTGGACAAGGACATTGATTGAAATTTATACCGAATTAAAACAACAAAATCTTTTTTTTACAAACGTTTGACTGACTTAAGTTCTTGATACACTAATGTGCTTAGCACTTAATTAAAGATGGATGGCATGGAATTCCTTCTCGAGTTACAATACTTATTCTTTAGAACACATCAAGGATTTTTAAAAAATATGATCTAATGGAAACAAAATACAACCAAATACGCCGATTCCTAACGTTCTATGGATATTGTGCTGGTTACTATTATTATGGTCATTACTGTTATTACAAAATATAATATTTCCGGGATATAATCTGCGGTTGTGCTACTGTACATGAAGACATTCGTGACCAGTGTTCCTGTTTTGTAGGACATTACCAACTACGCTGCTATTTTCATCCTCTATGTCTAAACCAATTAGGCGCCATGTGGAACATTTTTTAACGTTATTACAAATAGCAATATAATCTTATATTATTTCAACTCTCTTTCGCGTTCTTGTCTAGCCTCTGTCTAATGTTTGCCTTTCACAAAGATTCAGTGAGAGCAAACAGCGAAGCGGGCAGTTAAAACCTCATTTTCAGCTTTGTCATCAGGGTATATAAATTGTGTTCACAATATATGACAAAAGACTTGATTCCTGTATTTTGGGGGAGTCTGATAAAAACAATATAAATGTTATATTCTGTCAATATAATCATATTCATAAACCCTACTGTGTTTCAGAAAGCCTGTATATGCATCTCAGAATTCTATATTTGAATAATCTTGGTATGCATCTGAAATTTAACACATTATACTAAAATAGTAATATGATTATATTAGTTTTATTTAAAAATATGTCTATGCACAACATGGGACAGTTTAAATTTCAATGGGCAATATAAGCAAATGTTTTCAATTATAGTTCCAACATACAGTATTGCATCAAGTGATCATAACGGGACTAAGAATGTAATGTGCAAAGAAGATTTTGTTGTATGCATAACACCAGCATGTTTTAATCTTATAGATCCATGTCCAGATGTGTTTAAAGGCGGTTACATCGAACCATCCTGTAGCAGAGTCTCTGGAGATTCGTGTACCTTCTACTGCAACCCAGGGTTTGTAAAGAAAAACAATTTTCCGATTTTTTGTGGGAACTACGGAAACTGGATTCCAGATACAAATTCAATTTGCATGCAATCAGGTATAATATATTACTGATAGCAGCACATTTTCGTTATATTACATACTGCTACTTGCAATGAAACATCAGATAGAAGTAGTACAAAGGACCTTTATCCTTAGCGTTCCGTATTGCGCCTCGGGCGTGCGTCTTATCTCTTGAAAATACAACCAATGAAGACGGTAGTAGTGTTACGAACAATGGAACTAACATTATATTGAGAGCTGATAGGAAAGCACACACATTACTGCAATATACGTGTTGTTATGTATATTTGACTTAATATAATTGTTACTGACAGTTTTAGTCAACACCTTATTGATTTTCTTTAATTCTTTCGAAGAGTAAGAATTGTTAAATTAAGTCAAGGTCATACCTGTACGGCGTGATACTTATCATATAACAAACTTCCATTTCTAGAAGGTTGTCTCCATCCGGGCATCTATTTTGTGTCTTAGACTTATTACTAATGTTTTGAGAAATAATATTCAGTCGTGCTTTCACACTTGAAATGTCAAGTTGTTTTATGTTGTGTCCTGTTTCGGCTAGTTATCGTATTTTCTTTAAATTATTTTTTTTCAAGTGATTGTTTTCCCTGGAAATGCCACTGCTCTAAATTAATTCCTGCACAAGGACATTTCTCGAAATTTATACAGAATTAAAAAACTGGATTAATATTTTATTTGATTCAACAAGAGACTGTTGACTCTTCAGCACTTCGCATGTTACAACAGACGTCATCGTATTTCATTTTTGATTTCGTCGGGATTCGAACTCAATTTCATTCAGGACTTTTGCTACTGGGACTTCTATTGTTTTAATTCTTGGATTAATTCAGGATTTGACTTGTAAAACTTAAGCTGTTTTACTCAGATTTCATTTGATAGTCTAGGGAAATAAATTATTTGTTAAATTATACAAAGCTTGTTGTCGTCAATCTTCTCTGTTACTTTTTCTAAGTGCATTAACTCGTAACAAGACTGTTAGGGTGCTCGTCTTGAAATATATGAAATTTAGCTAAAGTATTTCAGAAAACATTGTTTATAAAATTGAAATTCTCCTTGGTTTTGAGAACAATATATATATATAAAAATATATATACTCGTAATTTTGCTAGCGCGATTTCCTTCACTGGAACCGGGGAAGGGAAATCACACCGAATTCTGGATTCGTTGAGGTTATTGAGATCATGCTTGTTTGTACTGGGTTTGTGTTCTCCACTATTCGTTGAAGCAATTCCTGCGGTGTTGTCATTGTTATTATACTGTTGTTGTCGCTCTAATTTTGACATCGCAGAATCATAAATACTGACCATCGCTGAGAACTCACTATCTGATATTAATGTATCATCGAGTGACGACGATATCATTGAGGATAATTGCGAGTATGCAGTTGATACCACATGAAATTGAATTAAGTAATCTTGCAGTTTACTCTGGCTGCATGATGATATTTTTTTTGTTATCCCGGTTGATATACCCGCGATTGTAGCCACCGCAGAAATGCAAATTGGAACTATGACCGGGGCAATCATTGTAACCGATGCAAGTATTATTCCGGCACCAGCGAGAACGCCTGACACCGAGTACATGGTAACATCAATTACGGTGATTCTTCGTCGGTATTTTTTATTTTTATTTGATTCTCCTCGGCGAGGGTTTTGAGTCTAGTTTGAAATTCTCTGACCTGATCATAGCGATATAGCGATGATGAAATCATTTTATTTCCAAATCAGTTTACGATTTCAATTGAAACCGTTATTTACTTAAATCCGCTACGAATTCCAAATACCACGTTGTTGAAACCCTAACCAAATTTTTATCAGTAGATCTTATAGTGAACTTTTCAGTTGTATCCTTGTCGATGATCGTTGAAATCGTATTATTGGCCCCAGATGAACTTGACGATGAAATATAAAATTGAGTCGTTGTCACTAGTGTTAATCGATAAATACCTTTAACGGTTGCAGTGATATCTAATTTGTTGTTTGTAGGTGTCCACAAAAATGATCTGTGTTGGATCGTGTATACTACGTTGTTGGTTTTCTCATGAGGAATTTTTGTTTTTTCAATGATTGTTATCATCCTCGAAAAATCATTTTTGATGGCTTGGATGAAGTTTTTCGTCTCATCGATGGATTTTTTAATATCAGGTAGTTTTATTTCAATTTTATCCAACGGGGTTCCAATAAATTTATCCACGATGTTTCTACGAAAATTTGAAAACTGTTTTCCGTGTTCTTCACTTTTAGATTGAAGTGTTGCTAGTTCCAACACAGAATTTTTAACTCATCGTTGAGAGTTTTTAATCTATCTGTAATAGTCGAAATAAGTACACCCGGTTTGAGTTTACCCTGATCGGAAAATAACGCGATAGTATCCTCGATTGCGTTTCGTTGTTTAACCAAAATATCATCCAACGACACATTACTAGTTTTCAATTTACCCTGACGATCTTGAAATACAGCTATTTCCCCGGGGTCAACACTTGCTAGGTTCAACGTCTCAGCTATTTCATCTTCGATTATTTTTTTTATATCCTTGATAGAATCAAGGGTTGCAGTGCCATCGGCACCGGGTTTCTTCATCGCTGATAAAGATCTCCCCCCAAATATCAATCATGTTATTTTATACATCTTTCTCTAAAAAGCGACTGCTAGTGTATTCATTTACGACAACATGTGGTGGTTTTCCCCTTGGGTTACCCAAGGAGTTAGAAATAGCGTCAAGGACATTTAATACTTCGCTGCCGCATATTGGTGGGTCATTCATTTGTTGTGTTGGTAGCGTAGAATACCAGTGAGGAGTTTTTAAGCGATTTATATAACGCATAAATTCCTTCGGCGGCGCTAATCCATATGAATCGAAATCAACAATCCCACGTGGATCAATAGCGTATGCAACCCAGTGAGTTCCAGGTCCGGTGCTGTTATCGAGATTAATAATACCGGTTTCAACGCTGTTGGGTTGTGCCGGCAATTGATCTTTCATAAAGACACCTCTGAAGTTTTTTATCGCTAGTTTTTTTAGCAGCATCGAGTAAATCAAAATTGGACATAGGAACCATCGGTTCCTCAATCGAAGATTCCCGAGTTAGTAAACCGGTCCTAGTCTTAGACCCTTTCCGCTGTACCATGAATACGGGGTTCCTGGTAGTCTTAGACCCTTTCCCTTTTTTTATATCCCTGTCCAGTTGCTTTCTTTAGTGCCATTCCTGCTGCAGTACCAACGGCTCCTAACGCCGCTGCTTTATCCACCGCTGGGGCTGCTGCTGCAATCAAGGCCGGAATCGCAGCTAACAACGGGAATATACCGCCGGTTTTAATCATATTTTTGATAGCAGCCGCAGAGAGAGTGATCTGAACGCCTTTTTTATCCTTGAAAGCATCATTGAAGTGTTTTACTTGACGAGTTGTCAGCGACAATTTATTCGCCCCGCCAGTCATTTGATTGGGTTTCAGCGTGATAGTGGTTCCACATTTTTTAGCTGATTCCGATTGCAATTTTTTTATTTGACCAGGAGTTAACGCAACACTAATAACACTGTATGACATTATACAATAACAGATTGATTCTAATGGAAAAATCCGAAGGATTTCAATTACATGTTTTTGGAAAACACTACATATTTTCCACTGGTGCATCAATAAGTCTCATTCGTCCGCCAACTCCTTCAAGTAGCATTGATTTATCACTGAGAATGACAGCAACCGCTCTATAATCAACACCACCTGGAGCTATACGAGCCCTAAAATGTATGTCAACGACGGATTGCCTTGTTAAATCAAGATGTTCCAGCGAAAAGTAATAAATCGGATAGAGGCTTTTAAAATCAAGTTACGATATTTGTAAACCAGTATCAACATTTTGATCACGACCCATATATGACAGCATCCGATGATACACACGTGCTATATGGTTAGTGTCGTAATCAAGCTATATATCCTCAGATGGTTCTTGTTGTCCGTTTATTCTCAGCGAAACCTCCTTGACTCCTAATCGATCAAATATCATATGACTGTGTTCTTGGGAGCCTAATCGATTCCGATTCTGCAGCGCTATAAATATATGACGTGGGGCTGAAACGCCTTTATTTGATGCCAGGTGCCATGTAAATGTATCAGCAACATTATCCTCGTTGGCATCAGTTGTTGTTGTTAGCCAACTTATCAATGATTTGCCACCTGTGTCCATAAATGAAAGTAGTCGCTCTTCCGTGGTAATTGATGGGGTCATTACTGGCATCCACAATACTATTTTACTCAAAACAACTTTACCATCAGCAGCACCATTAGCACGCCAGATTGCATCGTTGTCATTGCCTTTTCGCACTAACGCGATTGTGTGTTTAGCTCCGTAAATAACTTTTCTAACATTTCTGCAGAATCCAAACATATGATGCAGTGGAATTGCGCATGAAAATTGTCGACGCTGTCCTTGCAACGTTGCTACTCGTGTTGCAAACCCTAGATTGAAATTGCGATTAATATCTACGACATCAAAGGTAGCAACCGGTCTAGTATATCCGGCTGGTGCTAGATCAACTGCGGTATCTCGTGTTGCTTCACCCTAGTATGATTAATATGATCAGCGTGATTATTAATATCTTTTGCAAACATCATAGACGGGCCAGCCGACCTTGTATAATCATCAGAATATCTTGCTAGCCCGATTATTGTTGTTGCAACATCAACCTCACGGTCTATTGATTCAATTTCCTTTCCATCAATGAGATATCTTGCACTTTCAAATAACGCCATGATGCCATTGTTGACGAAGCCAACTCGGATATTTGGGTCATCTGCATATGGTGTATCAGCTGCAACATTTGTTACGAGTTCTCCTTCAATTTCAATAAACGCCTCACACGGTAAAAAGTATTTACTGGTATCTTGAACTTGAAGTTCAATTCGCGATCTTAGGTTGGGTTGTATAGCATGATAGGAATAGTATTGATAATCGCGGACAGAATCATCTTTGCGCACTGGGGCATCTAAATCAAACACCGGATCAGCTGTTTTTTTAACAGTATTATTATTTTTCACATTAGTGTTTTCAATTGTGAAACTCTTTGTAATCATCATCGTCGTTGAAAATTTTTCGAATTTCTTTTTGGTTTCAAACCACTTCCTGTTATCGCGTTCATGATAGCGCTATTTTGTACATCAAGTGATGGAGTCACCGGTGTAGCCACTAATGATGCTAATTTTTCTTCCACTGCGCTATTTATTGCTTTGCTGACACCTGCAGGCATCACTGTTGTAGATGGCAGTACAACTGGTTGCTTTTTTCGTCGTCGTACCAATGATGTTTTTTATCCTTCGCGGCTGAAAACGCTTTTCCGGCAAGATCTCCAACAGCACTAATACCCTTATCACGAATAACATCAATTGCTTTCATTCCTAATTGTTTAGCCAACGGCATCACTTTTGGGGCCATTCTTGTAAATAACCCTGCAATTGTATCACCGAAACCATCTCCGTAGTACGCGCTATAAACAGGCAATCGCAAGTTTACCACATAGACGCTGATTGGTTTGTCATGGTTGTAGTGTATGATCATCTTATTCTGAAATTGCTAGCAATTTCTAAATACTAGTGTTTTCTAATTACTAGTAATTGAAATGATATTTATCTACGGATTTTCATTGCCAGCAATTTCCAATCCAAAGAATTTTCGACTTAGTCACTGTAATAATCAGTAGGATTTTCCGCTAACTCGTTAATAAAATCTCGATATGTTGTAATATATATGATACTACCTTGAAATAACCGCCTGCATATATCAGCTGCTTCATTAATTATTTCTGGAGAGTTATTTCCAGCTCGTTTTCCTCCGATGAGAACTTCTAATCGTGTTATATCGCTGAGAATATTACCAGGACATGAAACGCTAGCGTTTCCAACTAGACGATTTTCCCCTGAAATTCCACTCCCCATCGTCTCTTCCTTCTAATCGTATGGGTCTTGTTTTTGCTTTCTTTTTTGGAGTTTAAATTTTCTCTTGAAGTCTCTGTATTCCTTCATCCTTCTATCTAAACTCCCAGTATTTATTTCATACACTCTATCAGCCCATTCATTAGGTGACATTCTATAATCCGTATAATTGTCCGTGAAAAACTTCTCTTGTGAATCATAGCTGTTAGCAGCAAATTCACCTAAATTGTCTATATCCTCGTGGTCCACTAACTAGTCGTTGTTGTTCTGAAGCGGTTGATATATCCTGAGGAAGTGATTGCAAGGATTTTTTTTGTTTGTTTAGTTCTTTTTGCTATTTTTTCTAACACAGGGAGAAAAGTCTCTTTTTGTTTTTTTCCTTCTTCAGAGATTGTTGACACTATCTGTTTCGTTGTTGTAGTTATAGGGGGAAAAAAGTTGTTCAGAGCTTTCTGTAAAATCAGTCTGAAGGAGCTGTCGTTGTTGTAATTTTTCACGGACACGATCACGAACTGGGATGAGTTTTTTAAGCGCGGCTAATCTCTCTTTCGCGTTTTGAGTAGTTAAGGGTTAAGGATTGTCTTATCATATTCAAAGAGTATCACTATTGTTAAATTCCAAAGCAATTTCAATTGCAGATGAAAAAAATTGTTTTACAATTTTTAATGAATTCTTGAATTACCATTTTGGTAAAAAAAAAACTATCTCACCATCTGTGAAAAAAAAAAAAAAATTCATGGTATAGAAACTTACCTAGACCGCGTTTGGAATTCTCAGCCTGCTCAATTAGATTTTTTATCTGTTTCGCCTTGGAATTAATTAGTTTTTTTCTTCATATTCGGCCCCTAATTGTTTTCTAACAGCTTCTACGACCGTACATAATGGTACAAACATAGTAACATCTTCATGATAAACTAAACTCTCACGGATAGAGTTCTGTATCCGCTTTATCAGAATATATTTTTTCGAACGTGTATATTTATTATTTATTTGTGCAAAATTTATGTCTTCAAAGTCTGACAAAATTTGATCAGAATCCAAACCCTCCTATAATTGAATTCTTTGATTTTTTAATTTATTTATTTCATTTATAATACGGTTAATACTTTCAGAATTCATTTTGTATATAATTATTATACCTTTAATTGTAATTACAATTATAAAAATAAATATATTTGAAAAATAAATGAGCGGTTAATATTCTGTATATAAATATAAATATATTTTTCAAAATATACTATAATATTTCAAGATTTCATTCTGTATATAAATATATTTTTCAAAAATATTTTCAAAATTCATTCTGTATATAAATATAAATATATTTTTCAAAAATAAATGCAGAATTCATTCTGTATATAATATATTTTTCAAAAATAAATGCAAAATTCATTCTGTGTATAAATATAAATATATTTTTCAAAATATACTATAATATTTTCAGAAATCATTCTGTATATAAATATAAATCAAAAATATTTTCAAAATTCATTCTGTATATAAATAGTTTTTTCAAAAATAAATGCAGAATTCATTCTGTATATAAATATAAATATAAATCAAACATATTTTCAAAATTCATTCTGTATATAAATATAAATCAAAAATAAATGCAGAATTCATTCTCTATATATAAATATAAATATATTTTTTCAAAAAAAAATGCAGAATTCATTCTGTATATAAATATAAATCAAAATATTTTCAAAATTCATTCGGTATATAAATATATTTTTAAAAAATAAATGCCGAAATCATTCTTTATATAAATGTAAATTTATATTTCAAAAATAAATGCAGAATTCATTCTGCATCTAAATATAAATATATGTTTCAAAAATAAATAGCGATTTCAGTCATCCATGGTTGTTATTTATTTTAGGGCATGTAGTTCTTTTTTGCTTGCAAAAAGAACTAAATGCCCTAAATGCGTGTACATCTGTGTACATTCACATCAACATGCAACCCATGAAATCAAATTCATGGTTGCGTAAGTTGTAAAAACGACAACCCACGGTACCGTTAACTTGATAGCATGGATTGCATATTAATTTGAATGTACACAGAGGGGTCGCCCTCTCACCCCTCAATTAAATAGAAAAACATCTATCGTTTCACCATCAGACAATTTGTCTGCTATGGGGCGCGAACATGTGATGTACAAATTGTCTGGGTGCACAAGCCAAACACGATACCGTTAGACCACTGTTCACGTCTATAAGAAAGATAGTTTTTAACATATATATATGTTGTAAATATTTACCTGAAATTAAAAATCGAAGATTCAAAGTACGCGTATGGGTAATAAATAGAAAGAATTGAGTATTTTACACAACAGTGGCTGTACTATTTATCAGTACTTTTATTAACGTTTACATGCCATTCGAAACCGCCTTAACCACAACAATATTCACTTATAAGTTTAGTCCACTGTAAATTGTACATGAAAGTGAAATACGTTCCTCGCATTTACAAACCGCACTTGATATTGCTTTATCAGACGTACGGTGATGAGAGAGTTTTTAATAAATCACAAGACGGGTTTCTGGTATCTAACAGATCGGCTCACAGTCACGCGTGTGCTACGCGTCAATGAAATACGATCACGCGTTCTAAATCTAGGTCAGCCATATAAATTGTCTGGTGTAGTTTCATTCAATGTTAAAGACTGCATTTATTTTTGAAAAATATATTTATATACAGAATCAATTCTGCATTTATTTTTGAAAAATATACTTATATACAGAATGAATTTTGAAATATTTTTGAAAAATATATTTATTTTTATATACAGAATGAATTCTGAAAATATTTTTGATAAATATATTTATATTTATATACAAAATGAATTCTGAAATATTTTTGATAAATATATTTATATTTATATACAGAATGAATTCTGAAAATATTATAGTATATTTTGATAAATATATTTATATTTATATGCAGAATGAATTCTGAAAATATTGTAGTATATTTTGATAAATATATTATATTTATATACAGGATGAATTCTGAAAATATTATAGTATATTTTGAAAAATATATTTATATTTATATACAGAATGAATTCTGAAAATATTATAGTATATTTTGAAAAATATATTTATATTTATATACAGAATGAATTCTGACAATATTATAGTATATTTTGAAAAATATATTTATTTTTATATACAGAATGAAAAAAAAATATTTATATATAGAATGAATTCTCCTTTTATTTTAAAAATATATATATATGTTTATATACAGAATGAATTCTGCATTTATTTTTGAAAAGTATATTTATATACAGAATGAATTCTGATAATATCATAGTATGTTTTGAAAAATATATTTATTTTTATATACAGAATGAAAAAAAAATATTTATATACAGAATGAATTCTGCATTTATTGTAAAACAATATATTTATGTACAGAATGAATTCTGCATTTATTTTTGAAAAATGAAACAATAGAGTATAATCAGTGAGTTTATAGACTAGTGGTGGCCATTAGTGAGTTTATTTTGATTTGTTTACAAACCGTGAGAAAAAACCAGTACAATCACGTGATAACATAACTTTGTACTCGCCGATATACCTAAACGAATTATCTCCCTTAATCCACGATAAATTCCCTCTGCTGCTCGTACATCTACCGGCCTCATAATACTATTTTTCTAATTTAATTATAAGTCTCTGTATATAATCTTGAGGGGTCTTTATGATTTGTCATCGTTGGGGTCAATGACGGTATTTTTTATTCGTTTATCATAATAGCGTTTTAGTTCCCTGTATCGCTTGCCGCCACAACTGAGACATAATTGTGATTTTCCCCTTACCAACACCCCACATCGGAGGCACGGAAGGGGGCCAAGGGAACCGTTGCGAACGCTCTGTAAATGATACCCACAGAATTCGCTTCTGCATGATTTGTTACACGAGGTTGTTAATCCAATCATAAGCCATTTGCAGTGATTCATTATATATAAATTTCTTATTTAAATACTTGTTTTAATTATATGACTGAGGAATTCGAGAGATTATCAGCAATTAAGCCCTACAAAAATATTAAATTCAATCTCGAGAGAACCCTCAAAGATGTGCCAAAACGGGCAATAAATGATAACAGCTTGATAAAAAAAAATTCGGGACTGTGTTGTTGAATTTAAGCTTGATGGAGCATCTCATAGCTGGTCAATATTTCGAATTGATGGTGTTGTTGATGACACCATGAACGATGAAAACGCAGCTACGATAATATCACAACTTGACAACAAAAAGTATTTTTTTAGAGTGAAATTCATTATCCGTGTAGAATCATCCGATTGAATTATACGAGACAAATTTGAACCAATTCTCAAAGACAAGAAAACAGTCGTTGTTAGCCGTGATTCTAAGCCGGGTCTGTTAACTGGAATTGACAAACCATACTATGAACGAGCATACCCTGAAACAGCAGTTGTTTATGGGATATATCCGTTAAATGAAAAACCTGATATAGGAAAACTAAAGCCAATGAAATACTCGTCGTCAGTGGCTTTGCCACTCAATTGTGTAGCAGAACGAATAATAGAACACTTCACAAATGCGTTGCGTGGAAATAAATTGACCCATCTAAGACGCAAAAAAATAAATGACTGGGAATTAACAGTTAGGAAGAACGGAGCGACTATTAGCGATATAGCGAAATTAGAAACATCACTGAGATTTCCAATAACCGTTACAACGATAACCGGAAAAGTATTATATGAATCAAAATATAATAAAAATGGAGCCCCAATTAAAATTATTGATCATAACGAACACGCATGGACGTCCGCGGTCACAATATTTCCACGGAACAGAACAATAAAGTATATACCCGAGGAATTATTGGGAGAAGAATTTTCCAGGGATAGAATTCTCGTTGAAGAGAAACTATTCGATGCTATTGCACATTTGAGTAAAAACGACCCTGTGTCAGTGTGGTTACTTCGCAGCGCTGAAAATCAAACGGATATTTTTGATCAGTTTGTAAGACCAAATGGTGAGTTATACCGCACTAAAGCGTTTCACAACAAGATGAAAAAAAACAGCTAGTGGGTTTTTAACAATAGGGGAAGCCACCGATGAACAAGTATTGACAAACTGTTTTACAATTCCATCGGTTGCAGCTCATTTTGCAAGAAAGAAAAACACATGGAAACCAACACGAACTGAATTCTTGCCAAATATTGAGGTTAGTTGCCTCGAATTTAATCATGGCGGCTTATACAATAACAAATACGACCGTGAAAGTATCATTTCAGTTTATATGGTTGCTTGTTATCCAGCGAGTTTTCTTGGTTATGGAGAGTGTACTGAGTATTTTAAACAATTTGGACCTCCACCCATGAAATGACTCGTGTTGCGATTAATGGACCACTGCCTGATTTCGATTTAACCGGTTTCGCTAGTGTAGTATCATTTGAATTCGCAGCAGGACTTCATCGTTCTTGTTATATTTGGATTGGTAGACACATGTCTGAAAAGAAGTGGCTGCCAATAGCGTTATTACGGTTCATGATTGATACAAAAATGTTAATTTCTTTGACAGTCAGTGAAGCAATTATATCATATCGGAAACAAACTAATGTCTGGTTACCAGAACCAGAAAGTCTTGATAGTATAATTGACGAATCCAGAAAACATATTCAGGCAGATGAAAAATATATCATTGAATGGTCCAAACGTGTATTTAATCAACGAAACAGTGAAGCAAAGGATCTCGGCAGAAGAATATTTGGAAAATTCACTCAAGGTGGCAAATGTGACTATAAAAGATATTCTTAACGGTTGATTATAGATAAAACCGAATATGACTTTGTAATTGCAGATGCAGTATCTAAAAACATATATGTGGATCGCAAGGACGCTTTGTTGTCCAATGGAACAAAATTGGGTACAATTGTTACTTACAGCGACGGTTACAGTTCTCCGTATACACATTTGAGGTCGTCTATGCTGGGTTATGCTTGTATCAATTTATTTTCAATGATAAATAGATTGTCTTACACTGCAGTCAGAGTTGCAGTTGATTCATTTTATATTGACAAAAAGTACATCAACGAGGTGACTAAATTTACTAGCGGTAGCAACGAACACTGGGGTACATGGAGAATTAAAAAGGAAACACTGCGTGATTATTCTGAATCAGCAGATGTTGAGATTAAAAACAGTTACTTACAAGGAGATAATTTATCAGAACGGTCTAATGCACCACCGATATCAGATCTGATTTGTAGATATAAAACAGTTTATTTAAACGGCTGTGGCGGGTCGGGAAAGACGACTCGGGCAATTGAATTATATCGAGGGAAAAATCCAACGGATTTCACAAATATGATTGTGCTGACACAAACACATAGATTAGCGCGAGAAATAAAACAACGAAACGTCGACGCTTGCACTTATCACAGCTTTTTTCGATACAAGGGTGATGAATGGACCCCTGAAAGAATGGGTGAGAAATTTATCTCTAGGGTTATTATTTGGGATGAGATATGTACGGTTTCGGTAAATGTATTAAAAATGTTTCTTGATTGGTTACTGCGCGCGAATACGAAAGTAATAATGTGCGGCGATCATGGCCAACCACCACCATTTGTCGGTTTATCCCCGCATGATTGGTTGAAAGGGTTTGTTGACTATTATGAAGAAATTGATACTGATTATAGAGCACTTGATGAACAATTGCGTGAGGTCAAGAAATTAATTAGATTACAACCGGATAGAATCCAATGTGAAATAATCAGAGAAATAATTCCTGAAACTCCCATGGAGGAATTTTGGGAAGCATGGAGACCAAATGATTTTGTAGTGGCAAGTAGAAAGATAGTCAGAGACACACTTCAGAGAAAGTTGTATGAATTACACAAAGAAAAATTTCCAACGCGCCCAGTGCCGCTGTCTTATAGACCCTGTGATACACGAAAGCAGAGTATTGAAGTTGAAATTCCAGGGTGGTTGATAGAGTCAGGAACAGAAAGACAAACACTAGTGTTAAATGATATTGTGCTGGTTGATATCAGTGTTGTCGACGACGCATTGCGTGCTGATAAATCGCCATGGACACTGGGTTATGTAACAACAATACATTCCTCACAGGGATTAACCATCGCGGATACAATTGTTTGGATAGTCGATAATCGCATTGAGTGGTCAAATTTAGTCTATCTTGCAGTGTCTAGAGTACGGCGAATAAATCAACTTCGAAGAATTGTTTTCGATGATAATGACACAACAATGGATGATATTGATGTTAAAATTATTGATAAAAATAACTCTCCGGTTACAAACAACAAGACAAAAAATAAAACAACGAGAATTTGACATTGATGCTGAATTAATAATCACTTTGAAGAAACAACAGAATAATCACTGCGCAAGTTGCAATTGTATAATGCGTTGGCAGTATTCGGATAAAGATCCTCGCCAATTTACCGTAGACAGAAAAAAATAACAATCTCGGTCATGTCAGAAACAATGTGATGTTGACTTGTCTTGAGTGCAATAGACGCAACGGCGCTAGTTAAGACCATGCAGTGGCAATTGAGTATCGTCAAGAATCACTTGTAATTGTTCGCGTGTAAAACCCCGCTGAGGGGCAGTTGAATCCAATTTATAGATTGGTGGTCTACCAGTTGATCGTGTTATAGTAGATATTGTATGCGTAGTGACACTCCAAATAGGATCAGTAGCCCTTCTTTTACCACCTTCAAGCTCTCCTGGTTCATATAAATATCTCACGGTGACATTGCCAAGAATTGGCTGAGAAACGCTATCCCGCTGTGGTTGTGGTATATACTTTTTTTATTGCGTTGTTAGGTTTCATATTGATTGCTCTGGTAATCTCGTTATTTAGCGCTGCAACTACCCCTGGTAACCTTTTGACCCATTCGCGGGATCGCTTTTCTTGGATGAATTCTTTTGCGTATTGATATCCAAATAACCGCTCAGCAAGAGTCCGATTGCATCGTTCAACAATTGCCTGATCGTGATGTAGTGCAGTATGTCCTCGTCGTATTGTGACATTGTGATGTTTCATTGTAGATAAAACAGCGCCTTGAAATTCCTTGCCAGGATCAACTTGTAATAAATTTGGCCACTACATAGGACCTCGTCGATAAATCTTTTCAAATGCAGAAGCAACTTCAGGTGATGATTTTGTTTTTAGCGGTTCTGCTTGTTTGTATCGACTCGCAATATCAACTACAGTTAACGCATATTTGTAACCGTTGTCATGAGGTAAAACTAATATATCAGCCTGATGAACTTCATTAGGGACAGTCACATCAAAATGCGAGTAATTAATTTGTTTAGGCGGTGGTAGATAAATTTGCCATATACCCTGTTTAGATAACCAATTAGCCGCAGTGGCCTTTTTCACTTTTGCGGCGTTGGCGAGTTTATTGATTGCACCGTTACCCCTCCAGTATCCTTTCGGAGAATAATAAATAGATTCCATGTTGTTATTAATTACCGGCACCTAACATCAATTTGCCTTTCATAGCTGATTTTACCAACCACGAAGTAAAATTTTTCTTTGAAAGATATATCAGGAATAGCATTTAACGCATGAATTAATTTCACATCCGCGAGATGCCTGTTTTGCAAATTGCTGCTTTTATATGCAACATCATGAGCATGACACGCCTTATCAATAGCATTTATCGGATACTCGCCGGGTCGGGGCTGATTTTGATCATCAAGTCTGATATCTAATCGTGTTCCGGGGCCACAGTAGCTATATCCTGGAAGGTGCTTTTCTCCTGGATACTTTGCCCATGGGCTTCCTGGGAGTTTTACAAATTTGGCTACGATATCACCTCTCGTTTTTTTTTTTAAAACATCTCCGGATTTCATAGAAACAAATCTAAACTTTTTTATACCACATGTTGCACATCTACCAGTAAGTGCTGATCTGTTATTTTTAGTTGTAATCGTCGTCACATCATTTGTGCCAGTACGCGTTTTACACTTCACACAATAGAGATCCATAATTTATGTATAGAGATATGAATATAATTGATTTTTCAGCGACTAAATCAAGAGAACCAGTTAAGCATCATGCAGCGCTAACAAACTCTATCCGTGCAATTATAATCGGGCCATCTGGATCCGGCAAGACGCAATTGTTGCTCAATTTAATAATGAGATGGATGAAGTGGGATAAGTTGTATTTAGTTGCTCCTAGCGTAGATAATCAACGATGCTATGAAGTGCGAAAAGATTTTAATGAAAACGCTTCAGAGATTGCCGGCGAGTGTATTATTGAATTTATAACCGATATTGACGAGGCACCATCAGTAGAAGACCTCGATGGAAGTATCAACAATTTAGTTGTATACGATGATGTCATGTTAGATAAACGAAAAAAACCGGCTAGAATATTTTTCCGAGGCTGGCACAAAAACACTGACGTGATTTGGCAGACATGGTGTTCTGATATGGACTTCAATCAATTTAGAAATTTCTTTAGTCGTGCTCAGTCGGCCCCACACGGATTTATAACAATAAATTTACATGACCCTCGAACACTATATCGTATCGGACTTGATCAAATATTCGGTTGAAATCGTAAAAGAATTATTAACCCATAGCAGCAGAGGGGGTGATGACAACATCGCTGCGAACCTGATGATTGAAAAATCGCTAAATCTCCATTTGCCAAACAGAGACTTTATTATTTTTTTTTGGTTAAAACATGAGATTTCGCAGGAAGGCTCTATTTGCCGTTTTGAGGGGTTTATCGATTTTTTCGAAAAAAGTTGTAGGATTCACCCCCTCTGCTGCCAATGGTGACAGAGGGAGGGGAGTCTGGATCTTCCGCCATGACGTTTGTTTTCTTCAAGCTGATGGTCAGTCCAAATTCCTTGCAAACGTTGGAGTGGCGGCAAACCAGCTGCTGAAGACCATCTTCCATGTGGGATGTCAAGGCTGCATCATCGGCGAAAAGCAATTCACGGCTGAGTACCTTTGTGATTTTAGTCTTAGCACGGAGACGGGCAATGTTGAAGAGCCTTCCGTCAGCCCTGGTACGGATGTACACTCCATCGCTGAAGCCCTTGAAGGCGTATTGGAGAACCATGGAGAAAAATATGGCGAACTGCGTCGGAACAAGCACACAGCCTTGTTTGACTCCGCTGATTATCAGAAGGCTTCTGATGTTGCGCCATTGAAGCACATTGTGCTGTGCATGTTCTCGTGGAATGACACGAGGACAGCAAGTAGACATGGGTGGCAGCCACTTTTCTGCAGGATTCTGAGGAGTCCACTCCGACTGACCAGGTAAAATGCCTTCGTCAGGTCTATGAAGGCAATGTAGAGGGGCATCTGCTGCTCATGATACTTCTCCTGAAGCTGACGTAGTGAAGCTCATGTCTACAGTTGACTTGCCGGCTTGAAGTCCACACTAGAAATCTGGGTAGACGCGGGAGGCTAGGATCTGCAAGCGCACCAAGGCAATACGGGAGAAAGCCTTTCCGACAACACTGAGGAGGGAGATGCTCCGGTAGTTGTTGCAGTCGCTACGGTCTCCCTTGTTCTTGTACAAAGTGACGATGTTGGCTTCAAGCATGTCCTGTGGGTTGTATCCCTGTTCCCAACAGAGGCAGATGAGTATGTGTAGTGGCTGGAGAAGCGCTGGTTTCCCACTCTTGAGGACTTCAGGCGGAATGTCGTCTCTTCCAGGAGCCTTCCCACAGGCAAGGCAGTATATGGCTTTTCCGAGCTCTTCCAGGGTGGGCTGTGTGTCTTGCTCCTCCATGACAGTCAAGTCTGGAATGGCATCCAGGGCAGTGTCAGTGACGTTGTTTTGTGTTGCATATAGCTCGAGATAGTGTTCAACCCATCCCTGCAGTTGTTTGCCCTGGTCTGTGATGTCTACAACTATATTGTACTTGAGGGGGGCGGTCTTTGAGATGGAGGGGCCTATCGCCTTCTTGATGCCCTCATACATTCCTCTTGCATCCCCGGTGTCGGCAGCTGTATGTATACTGTTGCAAAGGTTAAGCCAGTAGATGTGATCACAGTAGCGGGCAGTCTTCTGAGCGCTGCTCCTTGCATTCCTGAGTGCTTGCAATGATGTTCTTGGATATGGTGCAGCCTTGTATGTCAGGAGGGCTTTCCTCTTTGCCTCAGTCACGGACTCCATCTCCTCTCAGTTTGCCTCATACCAGTCGGCATTTGTCCGTTTCCTCTTCCCGTAAGCTATGATGGCTGAGTTGTACACAGAGTCACGGAGATATGGCCACTTGGAGTCAATGGTGTCATCAGGTGTCACTTTGGTTAGATCTTCCTGCACTATGCTGATGAACTGTTGTGTTTTCTCTGGGTTACTTGCACAGCAGGTATTGATGCGAGGGTGACCCTTCTTCTTGGCATGGTGCAGCTTCTCGGGTAATATTCGGACCTTACTGACCACAAGGGAATGATCCGTGTCGCTGAAAGTTTCTTTTTTCTTCTTTGAGTCTTTTGTGGTGCAGAAATTTGTGGCCCACTTGTCGAGATGGTTCTCTAAGCTCCACGCACCCAGTGAATCGGGCAGGCCATGGCAAGCAGCACCTTACTGACTGGGGGCTGCCCAGCGTAAGGCGGGCGGTAGCTGTCCAGTGATACCTGATAATCTCTCCCACCGTCAGAAGTAACCATGGCGCAAAGCTCTACGCCAATCGATCTTTGGCTCAGAACTGGAAAACTGCTACTTCTCTTGTTGTGCCGACGCCATACGACAACGCTGGAGTGTCCTCTCCAGTGGAGCTACGAAGCCTGGGCAGGGTGGTATGGAGGATCAGCTGTTGTCCATGCAGCAGATCCCACTCTCCACGCGGCTGGTGGGCCCAAACAAACGACAGATGTCGATACAGCTTGGCACCAACGGCGTCGCAGAAGTTGCCGGAATGACATTGAGGTCAATGCCAAACCGCTTTAGGGACTCCGTCTCCAGGTTTTTGTTGGACTTTACTCCCTTCGCCTTTCACATGAGTGTGTAGAGTCGCAAGGCAGCAGAGGTTTGGAATCAGAGTTTTCCTTCTCCTAGATGAGCTACTATCCAAGGTTTACGAGTCCCATCTACTCGAAGCAACTGTTTTTAAGGCGCCAGTGGCCCCCCTTCACCCCTTCTCCTGTTGGTGGATAACGCGGTCCGCCGGACATCAAATCTAAGCCACTCGTGAAGGCCAGGAGCTGGATTTTAGTTGACAGAGGCGATCATACACGCAAGCCGTATGGGGGCTTTCTGGAGTGGAGCGGATGTCTCCCACTCTCTCCCCGGCAATGTCAACCTTAGACCACAAGCGAGTGACACAAATACAGTAACAGAAAAAACAAATGCAGTTAAAGAAAGGCAAATACATTTTAAATTCGAGAAATAAAATGAGAGATAAAACCCTTTGAGAGAAGGAAAAGAGGGAATACTTATTTAGAATTAAAGAAACAGAGCTGGCAAGTGAAATATACGTCGCTATTTCACATCCAAATCCAAGTTTTGATGTTACTAAGAATTTTAGTTTAGTGCCTCTTTTAGAGAAAACGAAGTAGAGACATATTTTTCTTTATTTGAAAACGTTGTTCAAAAATTTTAAATGGCCAAAGAAGTATATATATGCATTCCTGTCATTGCATGTTAGTACCGGCTATCAATATGCACAACTTTTAGAACTCAAACTTATGATAAACTTGATCTTAAATCTTTATCTCTTCCTACGTGTACCTATTGTAAGAAGAAAGGACACGTTATTTCTGATTGCTACAAATTGACAAATAAGCAACAGAATCAAGACATACCTATTCCAAATTCTCTTATTTCGAATATATCAAGAATATTGTCAAGTATTGAAACTAATACTTTTGTTGGCCCTAATAAATCACAGACTGAATTATTAACCATTCATACCATAGGGTTCTATATCACTCTTGGATTTTCAGCATATCCCATCCCTATCAACATTTTAAAGGAAACATAATCTTCTCAGTCTTTTATTGTCAGCTACTTTACCTTTTTCTGTAAAGCCGTCTTCTAATGAAAGTATGCTTATTCAAGGAGCAGAGTATGACTTTGTTAATGTTCCTCTCCATTGTGCAAATTTGTAATCAGACTTAGTTTCAGGTGCCGTGACAGTCGGAACAGTGTGTTTCTTACCCTTTGAGGGCATTCATTTGTTAATTGGCAACGATCTAGCTGTCGATAATATTGGGGCTATTCCATTATTAACTTAAAAACATTGTTTGTATAAGAAAATCAATCCTATTAAAAGAGATTTCCCTGAATTATGCCAAGCATTTGCAATTACAAGTGCTATGGCATGGAAAGCCCTTGTGAACGATGTTGATCAGAAAAGTATTCCTTTAGCAGACACATGTATTGGTCAGGGTTTTAATGAGGTCACTCACTCCTGGTTTGGATCAATCAGAAGGTATTGATCACAGTGATTCTTTTTTAATTACTCACTCCCTTTATTCTAATCAGGGCGATAAAAGACAATAACTTGTCGTTAAACAGGAAAAAGATCCTGACATCTCATGTTTGCTTCAATGGACCATTAATGAAAATGAAGCCAATGAAGTACCTGTCTGTTATTGTATCAAACATGTGATTCGATTCATGAGCACATGGAGACCTACCAAGGTACCTGCTCTTGATGAGTGGTCAGTGAACTATCAAACTGTAGTTACAAAATCATACAGATTTAAAATTCTAAGTCTCTCCCATTTGGCTGGTCATTTAGGGATTAATAAGACTTTTCTCACAAGATCTTGAGTCGCTTTTATTTACCAACAATTAAAAGTGATGTTTGAAAATGCTGTATATCTTGTTATAATTCTTAATTGGTACAACCACCCAATCAGAAGATACCTAAGGCTCATCAGCAACCTATTTCTGCATTTGACGAACCATTTAGCAGACAAAGTAGATTGTGTTGGTCCCTTACCTAAGACCAAGTCAGTTAATCAATACTTGTTGACCATAATGTGTGCGTCAACACGGTTCCCAGAAGCAATTCCTTCGAGGAATATTAAAACTAAAACATTAATATCAAATTTATTAGACCACTTCATATCAATATGACATTACAGAGTGGTCTCATTTCTACGTGAATAATGGAAAACAAGATCTGTTTTATTTACAAACATTTGACTGACTTAATTTCTTGATACACTGAGGTGCTTAACACTTAAAGATAGATGGCATCGGATTCCTTCTCTAGTCGTATAATCCATACCTCCCTTTTCATCTACGACGGTATACGGACCTTTCCACTGTAACACTAGCTTGTTTTATCAGTCAGAAGTAAAACAAACATTCTGTCACCACTTTTGAATTTTCTATCGCGCGCTTTTGAATTATAATACCGAGCTGCGAGACTGCTAGCTTGCCTTAACGTTTCATGGGTTATTGCACAAGTATGTCTCAACTTGTCCTTCAAATCAAGCTAATGAACCTACCATATACGAGACCCTTATCGTTTTTGGTAAATCCCTTTTACACTTCGGACACGCACTAGACATATGACCCCATTCTCTACAACTGAAACATTGTTTTTTCTGTCTATCCTGACTAATAGATCCCATCTCATCTGATCTGCCTAATTCACCCTTTCGGTTTTTTGTGGAAATTCCTCCCGAAAATACTCCTATCTGAATTCACCTGCTTCCTCTCCTTAGGACCCCTCGTGTCCCATGCTATCACATTCAGAACTCCTCCGTTTGCGTCAGCGAATATATCTGCTTGTTTAGCCATTTCATTAGCCCTATGGATAGTTTTCTCTTTTAAGTATTAGACTAGTTTCTTACTACATACTGCTAGTAATTGATCTCTGATGAGAAAATCACATACTGCATCGTAAGTCTTTGCGACTCCTTCACAAGCTAACCAACGGAATAGGTAATTATATATCCTATCTACAAACTGATCGAAGCTTTCTCCCTTTTCTGGTTTGCTAAATCGGATTTTTTCCTTAAAACCCTTTTCAGAAAGCTCAAACCTTTTCAGCAATGCATCCGGCAACAAATCGGAGTTAGCTGCCTCTGCGATCGGTACCCTTGAGTATACTTCTAAGGCCCTGCCTTTCAGTGTAATGCCCAATCTTCTTTTTTGAGTTTTCGCGCTGTAGCATATCTTTCGAATCTTAACAGGTAACTATCCAAGTCATCCTTATTTTCTTCGAATGCTCGAAGTTGTGGTTTTTTAAATTTACCCAGTTGCGATACCCTATCGGTCTCCAGTCGAGACCGTTCTAAATCTAGCTTTTCTCTATCAATACGCTCGCTTTGCTCTAATTTCTCGGGCTCTGTTCCCCTCTCCACGTGGGCAATCAATTCAATCTTCTCTTTTTCAATACGCGCGATTAGTTATAGTTATCGCGCTCTTCCATCATTCTCTTCTGTTCGCGTTGAAACCTTTCTTTTTCGGCCTCTCGTTCTTCGGCGCGTCTCTCTCTTTCTCTATTTTGTTCTTCCCTAATAAACTGTCGCAAGGTTTCGCCATCATATCCCAATTGCTTCCCAAACTTTTACCATTTCGCTAGTGGACGACATGTTTTTAAATAAAAGTACGTTCTAAAACAAGCGTCAATATATTAACTGCTTCTCTGAAGGAAAATGAATTTCAGTTTCGTTTACAATCTAAAAAAGTATTATTTCTCAAAAGCCTTCCTGTCTCAAAAGCTTTCCCCGACACGGTTGGATGTGCAAACTCAGTGTAACAATCCAAACGTTTTCTCGGATTTAAAGTACAATCCCATCGCTGCCACCAAAATTGTAACTTAATCGAGTTGACACCCTTTGAGACTGGGCACGATTTCAAGAAATAACAAACACATTCGTGAGTGACAATAAAAATGTATTAAACACTCATACTAATGACACGACAATAACAAACACAAAAGACATATAATATGAATATAAAACAAATAGGAAATTGGATTTGACTCCTATTTCAAACTCATGTAGTAAATACTTGTTACAAACTTCATATAGTCAAATACTTGTTACAAACTTCATGTAGTGAAATACTTGTTGCGAACTTCATGTAGTCAAACACTACTGTTATCACAAAATTCATGTAGTTATACACTACTGTTATTACAAAATACGTGTAGTCAAACACTTGTATTATCATAAAGTCGATATCATCACATGTTTATCTCCGTGTTGACTCGACCTGCTTTCCGGCACGGTCACTCTACCCTCCAGACTTGTACTTACACGTTGGCACTTAACTGGTGGTTTATCCTCGTAATGGTGCACCAGACATCCTCATATTCACACGCTTATCCGGCTATTCATACCCAGTGAGTCAACTCTTCGGATCAAACTAAGTGAAAATGGCACCTGCCTCGACAGCTAAACACATTCAGAGCTTCTCTCTAGTGACTGTGCCCTTCAAGATTTCTACACGATATATATAGTCGTGCGCATTGATACATAACTCGCACGTGCTGCGCAAGCGATAAAGGCTTCACGCGATAAAAAGAAAGATTATATTTATTTAAAAAATATTATGGCGCGCGAAACAAGACACCTTGATAATAATATAAAGTATGGTGGTCTAACTGGGACATATCGTGCATTTTGTAACATACACATATGCAGAACACATATAGCTCCTTCTGCCTTGCATTGAACGAGCTCCAGGTATTGGACAAGGTCCTGTACCTGCACGCATCAAGTCGATATAAAACATCCACTAGTACATGACAACTCGTCTGAAAGAGTTCAACTACGCGTGCATATTCAGGTTCTTTGGGACATCTGATTAGTCACATGTTAGACCGGATTCTTCATAGACCGGATGCTAATACTCACGATAAACCATTGTATACCACGAACTTGCATCAGATCACCTCTGCATTATTTGCCATCTAGACATATCATCCCCTTACCCTCCACATTCATTTGCTAGTAAAAGAAACCTCCGTATGACAAATAGAACCAAACGAATATATGACATCCAAGCAAATCCAACAGCAGAACAACTCGATAACTGTCTGCGTTTATTGCTTGACAAAACATTCTCCAGCCACCAATTGCAGAATACCAATTCACACGTGTTCTACGTGGTATAGCTGTGTTAGGTACCAGCTTCGTACTTCTAAAAGAGACCGCCGTAAAGCGGAGAGTCTTTGGCTTTCCACCAGATTCGCTATACATAAAGAAACATATGAAGCCGCTAAGAAAAACGTCACAAACATAGTCCATTTAGCCTAATTATTCCACTATAGTACTAAGATCACGGAGAGCTTCAACTGTAAAGATCTTCATCGAAATAACTAACAAATTAATGTCAAGGGAACAAATGTACACCACTTCCAACTACATTGTCCCTCTCGACCTTCTGGACCTGTTTGCAAATTTCTTCCCTGACAAGGTACAAACTATTGGAGATGAACTTGACAACACAATTTAAATTTACTCATCATCACCATATAGTTACGATACATAATTTCAACCACAATAGTTATCAGCATTTGAACCCAGTTTGTATGGATTTAGTAGGGATAAGCGAAATGTGAACTTGATCCAATTCCAACATCACTGCTGCTTGAGTGCTTAGATTTAATATTGCCTTCGCTAACTGATGTTATTAATCTCTCTCTCTCTCTCTCTCTCTCTCTCTCTCTCTCTCTCTCTCTCTCTCTCTCTCTCTCTCTCTCTCTCTCTCTTCCGGTGAATTCCGATCATTTTTCACAACTGCCATTGTAAAGCATCTGCTGAAGTAACCAACACTCGACCATATCGATTTCAAGAACTACTGCCCAGTTTCTAATCTCAAGTTCATATAGAAAAACAATCCGTGAAAAAGTTGTTCTAACCCAACTTGTATCTCATCTGAATTCAAACAGTCTTTTTAGTAATGCACAGTCTGCATATTGCTCTTGCAGCAGTACTGAAACTACTCTTATAAAATTAGTTAATGATCTTCTCTGCTTTGGATAGCGCAAAGATTATAGTCCTCACTATCCTTGATTTGTCTGCAGCATTTGACATAATAGACATGATATATTACTTCGCCGTCTTCAGCATGTATTTAGCATTCACAATACTGCCATGTTGTGGTTCAAGTCCTACTTAGTTAACAGGACACAAATTCTATCTGCATATGGAGTACACTCCAGCCAAGTAGTGGTGTTCTACATGGGTCTGTTCTTGGACCTATTCTCTTCATTCTATATACTCAGCCGCTATTAAGCGTCATAGATCATCAACCAGTGTCTGACAAATTGTATGCTTATGACACACAAATATACAAGTTTAGCCACCCAACTGAAGTTGATGATGCCATCCAAGGAGTAGATAGGTGTATGTTTGATGTGAAATTATGGATGACATTAACAGGCTTTCAGATGAATAGTGATAAAACCACAAACAATAAATATCAGCAACACCAATATTAAATTCAGTCAGTACGAAACCTAGGTGTTACTCTACACAGTACTATCACATTGCACCGTCATGTCATGAACATACGCAAGCCTGCATATCTTGAGCTGAGACGCATAAGCTCCATTCGTAAATATCTTTCAGTTCATGCCACTAAAACACTGGTGTGTTCATTAGTATTTTCAAGACTGAACTATTTTAGTTCAATTTTGTCTGGTTCTTCTCAATATCTACTTCAAAAAGTTCAAAACACAGCTTCTCGGTTCATCCTTAGAATACCAAGATCAGAGCACGCCTCCTCGCTTCTCTGCACCCTTCACTTGCTATCCGTTTGATACAGAATCAGACACAAAATGTTTTCACTGTGCTACGTTTCACGGACGGACTCCAGTCCAACATACCTATGTGGCCTCATCCATGTGTACACACTAGCAAGATACTTACGCTCCTCTTCTCACAATCGTATTCTCATCATTCCCACTAAGAAAACAAAGTCATATGGACAACTATATTTTGAATGCCAGTTCCCAGCAATGTTCAACGACTTGGTCATTGAAACTAGACACAAAGACACAGTAATCCCTATCAAGAGTGCTCTTAAAACACACCTTTTTTGACTGCAAGAACAAACTTGAAAATAAGAATGTTTCCTACCGTAAATATATTCAGCATTTTTTATGTTTTCTAATTTCATGGTGTTTGTTTTTGTTTTTTTAAGTTTTTTTGTAGTTCTATCAGTATAGATGTAAAACGCTTAGAGCTTCTAAAGATCAGGCGCTAGACAAGGTCCTCATTATTATTATTATTATTATTATTATTATTATTATTATCTGATAAGTGTTGCAGACCAGTACTTTCTCGGAAGTCATGAAACACCGAACAACTTTTTTATCGCAAGAAATTAAATATGCTCCTATAGGCAGCGATTATGTGTGATAAATTATATTTCTATCATAAAGCTACGTTTGAAGAATCATTGTTTGAAAGTTAGAGTGTGTATATCTTGAGACACCCTGACTTAAATTTATATTTAAGCAGTAAGATGATTACAGTAATCAAAGACTATTGTTCTATCGATTCTCGGTAATTGTAAATTACAAGAACAAAAATAGGCATGAGTATTTTCAGTTATGGATCTAGTTCACTTATTGAGTCACATGATATATGAAATTGGCAATGGAAAAAGCACATGCAAAATCTATAATTAACTATAAGGACCTTTAAGATAAAAATGCTTATGTTTCGATTTCAAGAATTATATATAAATAAATATATATATACATTTATATATATACACATATATATACATATATATACACATACATATATATACATATACATATATATATATATATATATATATACATATATATATACATATACATATATATACATATACATATATATATATATATATATATATATATATATACATATACATATATATACATATACATATATATATATATATATATATATATATATATATATATATATATATATATATATATATATATATATATATCCTTTCCAGTCGAACATAGGTCTTCCTCCAGTGGTCAAGTAACAGGAGGAGAACTTTCGTTAGGAGCTATTCTGGCAATCACTATTCCATTATTTCTATCTGTGATGATAATTATAATTGTATGCATCTTGGCAAGGAAAGCAAAGCGGTAAGGCAAATATCCTTGAAAATATACCACTATCATCATAATCCTCATTTAAATTATTATCAGTATAGTCTTTATTGTGATCATTATAAAGATAATAAAAATACCATCATCTGTATCATATCATCCTCAATATTATTCGACTTTTCATTATTCTTCTTCTTTCTCTTTCTTTTTATTAATAAGTATTTATTTATTTAATAATAATATCATTATTATTAGTAGTAGTAGTAGTATTTATTAGTATTATTAATTATTTATTACTAGTAATAATATTATTATTAATATTATTGTTATCATTATTATTATTAGTATGATCATCATTATTATTATTATTATTATTATTATTATTATTATTATTATTACAGAATATACTTTTACTACACAAACGAGAGAGATATAATGACGAAGATAAAGAGACGCATAACTAAAAAAATTTGTTCTGATAGTTTAGATTCTTATTTTTCTTATTTTAAGGTCCAGTGTACGAAAATCACTAAGTGTGCTAGGTCGAGCGAGCCGTACTTGTTTGAGACCAAGAGAGACTCGTGACCAGGACGTTACAACCCTCCGACAACAGCCAAATGCAGATGGCTTTAACAGTGCATCATCGTTTGAATCTCCTTCATCTAATGGTATTTACGTCCATTCTTTAGAACAACGGATCCCTTCAATCTCCAGCAGTTGCAAGTATTATGAACCTCCCCCGTCGTACACTGAGACCCAAATTGCAGCTAACGAGGCCCCTCCCACCTACACAGAGGCAGTCAGGGACCATACAAGCTTCAATTCGTACAACTTCAATCTATATATCTGAATCACTGTCTTATATGGACAATAACAGTAAAAATCAAATATATTTTATTTTTGTATCAATGTATCTTTGCATAAGCATATTCATACTCAGCAAAACTTGTAAATATGTTTGGCATATTTCCTTTACCCTCAATTTACCGCCATACCTTTGCATGCCGTTTCCTCTAGATGTTATAATTATAATAAACATTTGACCTTATTCAACTTTTAATTGAAAGCGCCCATATTAAATACTAATTGAACATATTGTAAGCATAATATGTTTGACATATGTGTTGATTTGACAGTGATACAGTCTACATTTCAGATGTTTAATTCACTTCCAATTAATTTCTGTTTCAATATAGTAAAAACAATTTGAATTGTGTTTATCCTCAATTTGTAAGCAACATATCCATAAATTCATTACTTTAATTCAGATTTGAAGTGTCAAGAATAAATAAAAACTTTTGATATGTTGATTGTCCAATATTGATTATCTATACGACTTATTTAACCATCAATGTTTCATTGGAAGTCTCCGTGTGATCCAGCAGTTGTATTGTAACCGCTTTTTTGTACATCCGCTAAAACATATGGTTATAATTATATCCGTCCGTCTGTCCGCTGTCAGTTTCGTTCAGTTCAAGTTGTCCATCGTCTAACATTGTGGATCGTTAACAAATAAGAAGCCTTTCGGGCTCAAAAGTCAAGGTCACTACAATCGAACATTATTTTCAGGTCACATACCTCAAGCAAATATTGCGGATGGATTCAGCATGGGGCAAATTAAAACTCCATCGAATTTTGGGGAATCAAAACGTCAAGGGCATTGTGACTGAAAGAAACAAATAGTTTTCGCAACAACAAAAATCCTGTTTATTCTGCATCACCAGGACGAAACTATATAAATAACTTGCGCTGTAAAGCTTGAGGTCAAAAGTTCAAATTAGAAGATAGCTATTCTTTCTTTAGAAATGCTACAAGCACACAGACATTTTATCTTAAGCAAAGTTTGTGGATGGCTGGCACTAAAGGGAAGAAATTATCAAGTTGATTTGACGTCTACAAAGTTAACCGTCAAGTGATTGTGTATCGACGTTAATTTATAAAGTTTGTTCTATACCAGAGCTTTGAATACACTTAGTTGACGGTTTTAATTATAAGATGAGATGTCACAGGTCACGGTCATGTTAAATCTAATACGAAAACTGTGGTTTCTACATATTATGTTTAGCATTTTAAATGCTGGCTTACAGAAGTATTAAACACACGGGCTGAGGTATACAATTGGCTGTTTACGGTATTCTTGTTTTAAATTTTTTAGAAAGTATTATTAATAAAAACACACAATAAATGAAAACAATATCCACATTGCATATATTTTAAACACTGAAATCAACAGCAGTGGTTCAGCACGATTCTTCGACACATTTTAGATGTTTGTCGTCGTTTAAAAATACTTACTTTTTAACATTTGTTAGAGAAATTTACTAAGCGATGCATCAAAGCAAAAACACCAATCAAAGTTGTATGTACCCGAACCAAATTAAGCCAAAGAAAAGTAAAATGATTCCATGAAACTTTCGATAAGAGCGTTAACAAATGTATATCTACCATTTTTCTATCCCCTAGACTGTATTGTGTATTTATACACACCACGCATGTAGCCCACACAGTTTCAGAAAAAAATCTTGAAACTACTAAAGAAGAGAAACGATGACGTGCTTCTTCATACTTTTTCGTTTCTCAAAACAAACCACTTAAAATGTTGGTGGTTTTTTTGTACCAGTTGATCCCGAAATTGTTTGTTAGGAAACGCTGACACCATACTGCGCATTTACACCAAAAAATAATGTAGTTAAAAGTTTCAGTTATCTCATTTAAATCAATAAAAAAGGAGATGCGATAATAAGAGTTTTCATGCTACGTTGCTTCTCAAACTACCCGATTTTTATATTTCAAAGTAAAACAAGCAACAAAGCAAAGAAAAAAACGAGAGCATAGTTACCGTGAAACCCTCCAGGCAGCTTCCACTTTACTTATCAAAGTATCAACAATTATTATAAACCTGTGTATCAAATATGAAAATTATTTGTTCAATATTTGTCATAATTCCTCTATTTTCATGTGTGAAAAATCCTTATACTTTTACATGTCGAATGTTCAAGATTTCCCATAATGCCATGCGACTCTTCATTCCGTGTCCTTATAAAACGTCATATTTGCACCAAGAAAAGCTAGAATTTTGTGAGCTTCAGAAATCAAAGGAAACTATTTCCTTTAAGGCGTGATGTGTGTTGTTTTGCATCATCATCATCATCATCATCATCACCACCAGTCTCTTGACCTAGTGTGGTCGTTGAGGCACTGTGCTGCTGAACATCTGACAAGTTCCCTCCACTTGTCTCGATCATGTGCCAATTCCTGTGTCTCTTGCAAAACGTTTCCTGGTCCATTCTGTGATGTTGTCACTCCACCTTTTTCTCTGTCTACCTCTTGTTTTGCATCAGATATGAAACTCCTCACTGTTTACTTCTTTGTAAATGTGCGTCCCTTTAACAGCCTTGACAACAACATAAAATATCCTGTCTGCTACATCGTTCAATTGGTCAGATAGAGTAAAATAGTTTCCATAATATCAAATATTTAAATTATCGCAACATCTTAAGTTATTTTAAGCCTACCGTTCTCGCTCATCGCTGATATTATCAGCGAAAGGTACGAAAAGATGTGGGTACTGAAAAATGAATTTAATCTTAAAAGCATCGATAAAAGTTTGGTATCTATTAAAAGAATTTTCCTAAGTAATTACCCGATATATTTTATATTCTGGAACCAAAATATGACATTTTAACTTGTAACTTCCCCACTCGTTACAATATCACAAGTTTGTGCTGCACGTTGAAGTATACCCGGTATTAACTTGGGGTGGGGGGACATATTTTCTATTTATATGGCATTATATCAAGGAATCTATCCCAAATGAGGCATGGAAAAAAAAGTAAAATAGAAATTAAGTCAAGAGATACCTACTGATGTATCCGTATATAGTTTGCGTCGTCTAAATATAATAGGGTCGAAGATATTTGCAGGAAACAAATAATGGCACAAAATAATCAATCGACCATGAAAATCAGCTTATTGTCACCTACTTCTTGCATTGATGAATTTTAGATGCAAACAAGAGTCAAAAAAACATGCCACATTATGAAATTATAAGATAATACATCGAACTTTCTAGTTACTTTCATCCAGGATAAATCAAACCACTTGGCCGCAATGCTCAATTGTGCTTTACAGCTTATGCAGCAAATTTCCCCTTTTTATATCCTCTCAGATCTTTGCTATACGTTTCCTGTATGTGCCCCTATTAATGGACCTGACAAGAAATTTATGAAGGTGTGACTTTTTACTGACATATAATCTAACAGTTATCATGTGTTATTTTGTTCGGTGTTATCTAAATGGCTACGTTTCTAATCTAATTTACATCTTCTGTGACATGATATTCGTTGGAGCGGATCGCTCACCTGCCCTAAACAATTAATCAACTTTAAATGGTACAATAAAAATTGCATTACAAAATGGAACTGTCTTCCCTGTCTCTCAGAACGGTATTATTTTGTGCAATATCTTGTCATTTGTATGTTAGATTAGTTTTTATCTTTTTTGCCATATTTGGGTGGGGGGAGTTGAATTGTTATTTTGGGGGACTGTTGTTATCTCATTACTCTCATTTATGAACCAAGTACATGCATATTGAATGTACTAATGTCTTATTTTGTAAAATAGAATAACAATGGATTTATTTTTACCTCCTTTGCGTAATTTAATTTTATTGTTGGTTGTTGTAGTTTTGTTTTGTTTGTTTGTTTGTAGTTTTGTTTAGGTGGTGGGGGTAAGTTTTGCTGTTATTATTATTGTTTGGGGTTATTTATCCCGATAAGCCAAATTTGGTATCCTTCGGAATATCACTATTGTTATAAACCTTTAGGCTATCCTTCACGTCACGGAAAAATTGTACCGGCTCCATATAAAAACATATTTAGTCACTATCACTCTTGAATAGTCTATTTCTATCACAGTGAATCAGTATCAGTTTTAAGTAGTCTCGTTCTATCATAATGAATCAATCAGTCCTGAGTAGACTCGTTTTATCGCATCGAATCAGCATCAATTTTAAGTTCTATCACAAATCATAGTCAGTCCTGAATAGACTCGTTTATCACATCGAATCAGCATCACTTTTAAATAGTCTCGTTCTATCACAATGAATCATCAGTCAGTCCTGACTATACTCATTTTATCATATTGAAGCATACTCAGTCTAGAGTAGTCACATTCTATAAATTAGTTTGTTTTCCATCTTGTAGTAAAATGCATACGTTAACCAAGTAGTTGTAAATCAGTCGTAAATTCGAGTTGCTGTTTTATTTTCTTTGGGGGGAGGGTTAACAACTAGAACCCAGTAGTCGTCAGTCCATGTATCTAAGCAAATGCAATATATTTCTGGCACTTGAAAAATTTATTTTTATCTGTTTATATTTAAAAGTCGTTTACTTTCTACAATTTCCCTTCTGTTTACCGAACAAAGCATTGTCCATCAATTTGTAATCAGTGTTTCAAGAATTTCCAGATTTACGGAAGTGCTAATTGAAATTTAGTTAAACATACATACAAACTTCCTGTAGGAGTTTCATATATCAAGCATGTCGGTTTAAACACATACCTTTATTATAGTATGCAATTAGTAATGACTCCTTACCGACTATATTCATAGTATAATAAAGTTATATATCTTCTGATCTGAAGGCACATAACATCCTATAAGTCTGATGGTCTTTCTTCTTACTTCATAATTACTTGCCACGATCATAAAGGGTAATAAGATTCAATACTATGCAAGTTTCATGCATAAAGCTAACTTTCATAACAGTGGAATACTGCAGGAAACGCCGGGGTGTTGGAAGGTTTGTATATGTCTTGGTAATAAATCCAAATTAATAATTCACCTATAAAGTGTCATTTTTTCTATTGACGACACTAGCTTTTAATGACAAAAAATGCATTTTTGTTTGCATTTCTATTGAATCTAATCTGTATCACCAACAAAATCTAACGTGCTGTTGTTGTTTTTTCGTTGTTTTTGTGGTATTGTTGTTGCTTTTTCTTGTTTCGTTTTCTTGTCGTCGCTGCTGTTTATTTTCTTTTTTGTTTATTCAGTTTGTTTGTTGTTGTGTTCGATATTTTTTTAATTAATCAAATGTTTGTCTTAACCACCTATACATATCTTGAGCGGGAGGAGACTTTAATGTTATTGAAGAATTTACTCGAGGTGCAAAGCGTATACAACGACTGATCTGGTGGTCTAGTGGTTAGAGCGTCTGCCGCAGATACGGAAGGTCGTGAGTTCGATCCCCGGCTGAGTCATACCAAAGACTATTTTGTTAAAACTGGTACTAACTGCTACTTCGCTTGGCGCTCAGCATTAAAAGGTTAGAGTTATGAATAGTCGGCCTTGTGTCAGGGTAAAGTGACTGGGTGGGACATCGTGCTACATGTCTGCGGCATGGTCATCCAGTGCCACATCACTATAAACTGTCACACTGCAGACATCGTAGCGATATGACTGAAACATTGTTAAAGCCACATTGAAAATCCAAAGCACAAACACACAAGTATACAATGGTATGTTTAAGAAGAGAATAATAAGAGCCAATGTTTCGTAGCCTAAGCGGTCTGATAATAGTTTCCAGTAAAGAAGCCGATCCCTTAGCAGAAAGACGACAAAATGGTCTCATTTTTGTCATGATGACATGCATTTATACAAATGTATCTTGTTCAAATATTTCATACCAATTGCATTTTATCATGTGCTAAAATAAACTTTAATATTCAAAGGTGTGATTGTTTTTTCTTTCTATCCATGTCTCGTGAATCACTTTATTGTCTTGTCTAATAAGCCGGCTGTGTTCCTGGGTGGGAGATGGTGATGATGATGTGGCAAGTGGGTAAACAAAGGCAAATACGATGGATTTTGGAAGACGGTACGAATGGACGTTAAGAAACAATAATCCTTCAGGTATCTGAGATTAGTAAACGTATTAGAGTGTAACATAATGTTCATATTTAGAGAATAAATACTATTGTATATTATTGAAAGCCCAATATTTTGTCTACTCTATTACATTTTATAACGTTTCACAGGGTGAGATGGCTTTTGTAGCGTTATATAACGGTTATATTCAAATTCATTGTTAGTTTTTCAAAATGTTTATGTCAATGTACACTCCAACAGTTATTATAGTCTGAGAGGAAGTGTTCCGTATCCAACTCTTCTTGAATCAATGAAGATAGTATTACTACCCTTGCACATGAAGCTGGGTCTGTTTAAGAACTTTGTTAAGTTCATGGACATAACAAAATTCATCTCTACTTTTGGATTCACTAGTTTCCTGACTAAACATACATCATCATAAACAGTTACACGTGGGATTGTTGTTGCTTGTTTGGGAGTTTTTGGGTGCGAGATTACACCAAATAAATCGTCTATATCCAGTGGTGATCCCCTGCTTTTCTTTCCTATTGACAATTTGTAGTTTTGTCTCGAAAGTGATTATATTTGTTCTTAAACAATGCTGACAGAGTACACCCATGTTGCACTGTAACAGGTTTTATGGTGACACTGTACGTACTATAATAGTATCCTGGTCACAGTGCCTACTGGCTGAGACTATCCCAATCTTCCCTTCCATTTGGTAGCATGTATATCTAGCCTACATGCAAGAACTCCTTACCTAAAAAAATCCTGAAGAGGTTAACAATCTGCAAAAACTGCTCATCCCTGAACCTGACGAGTTTGACCATGAAAGTGTTACAATGAGCATCAGTCATATTACGATTTACAAAAACAAACAGGAAAACCCACTTTATTAAAAGTTTAACTTAGTTTAAATAATATCAAGATAATTCATATATTGGATTGACTTAAACGATTCATCACATCAACATGAAAGAATCAAATGTTCGGAACTATGCTTTTGGACTCTTAATACACATATGTTTTTGCCGAGCTGATCTGAATGATATAAAATGCAAAGCTGTAGAGTAAATTACATTAGGTATTACAAACACGCTTAGATTTTAATATGCAGTCTTGATCAAAGTTCAAACGAAGCCTGAAAAGTAGTATGGTGGGCTTACCCCCATACAAAAAATGGGGTCTAAGTACAAGAGGAAATGTTATGTTAAAACAGTGTTTTCATGGTTTAAAATGTATAAGGTGCTCAGAGTAAATGGGTAAACTAAAATTAGTCCTTGTGTAAACGATAGTTATAAGAATGGTTTAAAAAATGACACTCTGGGTACAACAAAATGATGTAACACCGAATCACCAATCCAACAATCAACCCCAATATCTGACTGTCCTGTTATGTCAAAACTGAAAAGTCGAAATCGTCTGTGTATGCCTTTAAAGTGCATTAATTTATATTATTAACATAATTTTGTTTTGATCATGTGCCAATGTCGGTTCAATTTAAACACCAGCACCCATCAGTACAAACAAATAAGGCTTTTAACATGACAACCATACGAGAAGGGTAAGAGTTATATCTCTGGCTCCAATGTACTATCCATCCATCCATCCATCCATCCATCCATCCATCCATCCATCCATCCATCTATCTATCTATCTATCTATCTATCTATCTATCTATCTATCTATCTATCTAAATAGGGTTATCATATTTTGTGAAAGAAAACAATATGTACGTTACTTCCTCCTTATACACCGTCATCAAAATAGAAAAGACATGAAATTGTTATATATTTTCGTTTCATAGACTGATGAATGATTAAAGTTTTCTTTATTCGAATATATTTGAGAGTGAAGGTAGTACCTAATGAGTGCAAATATATTGTATTCCCTATGTATAATAAGTGTATGCATAACATTATTTACTGTAAATATTGAAACAAAACAATGTCCCTGATCTCTAAGTCAATTAAATCTAAAATTGCTCGCGATTAAAAGCCCAAGCATTATAGTAGTAGATAAAACTGATCTGCACAATACAAACTGAGATTAATTTAACTTACTGATACGGATAAGTTAAACTTAGGTCATCTGTTCTCCGAAAAACATAAATCACATGTTTAGCATTTACAAATGTTTCTATTTTTGAGTTAGCCCATACGATGTTTAATCCATAATTTTATTTATCAATTCCACTGGCATGCTGATAAATCTAATTAAAAGGTATATTGGTATTGAGTCTCACTTTCTTCTCTATACTTTCATCAATATTGTATCCAGCTGAGTATGTATGTATGTATGTATGTATGTATGTATGAATGTATGTATGTATGTATGTATGTATGTATGTATGTATGTATGTATGTATGCATGCATGCATGTATGCATGTATGTAAGTATGTATGTTTAGCGATATGACATCACTATGTTAGCTGTATTGCACCCATTAAAAATGAAATTAGAAATATGTTAATATGAAACATTGCAAAACTAGTTTCAGGAAGATATATCTTTACAAAAGAACGTAAACATGAAGGCTGACAAGAGCAAATATAAGAGGTAAAGATCTTTAAAGTCAGAACAATGTATATGTAACTAAATGATAAAAAATGTAAAAATCTTACGGTTCCAAATGTTGTTATATCAAGATAACTTGTAAGAGACTTTCCACGATTTTCTCAGGTAAGACATTGCTGATAAGGCTTTCAATTTAGTTTACATCTAAAACCTTCTGTCATAAAGCATATATATTGCGCCATAACGTGTTTTGTATGTAGTTAGAGTGATTCCTGTATTTGTTTTTTTTTAAGATATCTACAATACTTCTTCATCCACAACATTCCGGACGACGTCTCCTGTTGCCATAATGTTTACTTCTTTATTTCCAACATTATGTAAGTATTTATATACATTGTACCGACATATCTCTGATGTATAGGTCAAATGAATCACCGCATGAAGTTTAATAAGCAGAGACATTCCGTATATCTAGGTACACCTACTTTGTAGCGTAGGGGCTTAGACATATTTTGGCCAAGGTTGAATTTGATCTAATATCATCTTTTTGATTTCTAATGAGTTTCAATATATCATTCACATTTCGATTTCTCGCTATACAATTATTTTCTTGATTTTTGAAATATCATATACATATTCAAAAGAAATGACATTTTTAATTTTTGATACATTTTGTAAATCACTATTTTCATGCCATCATTTAACTGCAAAGATATACTACAATATATAAAACAATAATATCGACGATACATGCAAAGAAAAGAGAGAAATACGTCATCTCTACAACAGTGTAACTGCCAAAACAATTTGACACACAAAATAGTATGATCACTATATGATAATTTCTATATTGACAGCTAGTGGTTAAGGCGACCGCATCTGATGCGGGAGGTCGTTGGTTTAAACCCCGGCTAAGTCATACCAAAAACTTATACAAAATGCTACAAACAGCTGCATATTCAAGGAAACATTCTTTTTAATTATCGATCTATGATTTAGTCATTTGCAATGAAAGTAATTTATAAAATATTTAACTTTTACAAACAATGCTTTCGTCTCTCAAAATTAGTAGACGAGATCCATTTTCTCGATACAAAGAACGGTATTGATTACCATTCTCACCGAGGGCAATCAAAACATCACCTGGCAAACTAAAAGAACATTTTCGTTTCATATGTTTTTTTTTCTTTTTTATACTAATAATTTTGAAAACAGCACAAAAGCGCACATAAGGTTTTGCAAGAATAATCTGGCACAACAAACTATGATATATTCTGCTTGTTAGCTCCATTGAAATACAATAATACGAAAGCGTTTAGTTCCAAAATTTACTGCATTTTGACAGTAACTCAAAATGCTCATAT
>JAQISU010000017.1:11950000-11953392 GCA_029339505.1 Unio delphinus | reverse complement strand
TTAGAGTGTTGATATCAGAGAGTAAATTAATGTTTATGTCTGCCTGGGGAGAAGCAGTTTAACTTGACCTGACATGCTGGCCATATGGTCAGTATAGGTTAGATTTTATGATTTTTTCTTATGGCCTTTCAGAATGTCTCTAATGAATCTGTACGTAGTCGTAAAATCCAAGGGGCGAGACCCATTTATGGCAGAGGGGCACTTTTTATTACACCTCGTATTGACCCGGAACTGTTTACAACGTGTGGAAATATAGTGTTACTTATTGCAAGGAAATTGCCGGACTATTTCTTAGAACTGTTTACAATGTGCGGAAACATATTGTTACTTATTGCAAGGAAATTGCCTGTCTATTTCTTAGGTTTAACCCTGTCAGTAATTATAATACGATAGCCCTAACAATGGATGTTGTGTTGCTTTAGATGAGTGTGTGTGTCCTTTTTTTTTTCGATGTACAAATGATATTTCATGTTACACACACACACACACACACACACACACACACACATATATATATATATATATATATATATATATATATATATATATATATATATATATATATATATATATATATATATATATATTGAATCTAATAATGTTGAGGCAGACATGAAGCACATATTCGTTTTAATACTTTTGAGTCGGCCATGGATCACAGGTTTATTGTAATTCTGTTGAGGCTTAAATTGAGCACAGGTTGATTTTAACACTAGTGAGGCATACATGAAGCACAGGCTGATCCTAATACTGTTGAGGAAGGCATGGAATACATGTTGATTTGTAATACTGTTGATGCATACATGTTGCACGAGTCGAGTGCAATACTGTTGAGGCAGAGATGGATAACAGTTGATTTTAATACTACGGAGGCAGGCGTGGAACACTAGTTGATTGTAAACGTGATGCGTCAGACAATGGAGCACAACTTGATTGCAATACAGTTATGTCATACATCGAGCACAATTTCATTGCAAAATTCGTGAGGAAGACACGAAGCACTAGTTGATTTTAATAATGTTGTGGCACGCATAGAGAGCAGGTTGATTTTAATACCCTTGTGGCAGGCCTGGAACACTGGTTGATTGTAATGATCTTGAGCAAGGCATGGAAACTCGTGGATTGTAATACTGATGAGGAAGGCATGGAGCACTGGTTGATTGTATTACTGTTGAGGAAGGCATGGATTACTAGTTGATGATATTACTGTTGAGGAAAGAAGAGAATAGTGCTTGAATGTAATATTGTTGAGTGAGGCGTGGAACACTGGTTGACTATTATTGTTGCGAAAAGCATGGAGCACTCGTCGATTGTAATAATGTTGAGGAATACATGGAGCAATGATTGATTGTAATATTGTTGAGGAAAGCATGGACACTGGTTGATTGTAATACTGTTGAGAAAGGTATAGAACACTGGTTGATTGTAATACTGTTCAGAAAGGTATAGAGCACTTGTTGATAGTAATACTGTTGAGGAGTGTATGGAGCACTGGTTGATTGTAATACTGTTGAGAAAGGTATAGAGCACTGGTTGATAGTGATATTGTTTAGGAAGGCATGGAACACTTGTTAATTGTAATACTTGAGGAAGGCATGGAAACTGGTTGAGATTAAGACTGTTGAGGAAGGCATAGAGAACTGGTTGATTGTAATGCTCTCGAGGAAGTCATAGAGCACTAGTTGATTTTAATACTGTTGCGGAAGCATGGATCACTGGTTGATTGTAATACTGTTTAGGAAGGCATGGAACACTTGTTAATTGTAATACTGTTAGGGAAGTCATGGAGCACTGTTACATTGTAATTATGTTGAGGAAGGCAAGGAATACTGATTAAAATACTGTTGGGGAAGTCATGGAGCACTGTTGTATTGTAATACTGTTGAGGCTGCACATATTGGAATAATTTGATCCATATATATATATATATATATATATATATATATATATATATATATATATATATATATATATATATATATATATATATATATATATTTATATATATATATATATATATATATATATATATATATATATATATATATATATATATATATATATATATATATATAATATAATATATATATATATATATATATATGGATAGCTGATACATTAGAAATGTGAAAATATATTAATATATTATACTCTTTGTTATATATTTGAACTTGTAAGCTATACATTACAATACGATCTTGTCCAATAATAAATTTGACAATAAAAATAAATTTTATCGATACATTTACACGAAAATTGCCAACCTATTCGTTTCGTCTCCTTTGCAAAGAGTGTCTCGCAGTTTCTTAATTTATGCAAATATCCATACTTTCGCTAATATTAAATATTAAAATTATTTGTCGTTTCTGTGTTTTACAAACCTAAAATGCAAAATGGCCTTTGTTTAGATGGATCATCATTTCAGTAAAACGTTATCCAAATTTGTGAATGAAATATTAATAGAGTAAAGAACTTATTGATTACGTCTTTGAAGTATCTGTCATTTCATTTCTATTTCGTATGTGTCATTTTCTTTATATAACCATCTTTCTATTACATGTACCAGAAAAAGCGTGTAACTGAATATGTTTGACATGCATAAGAATATAATTCAATTTTCATTGCTGACTCAAACATTATGTAAATACTTTAATAATAATAACAATACTACTACTACTACTACTACTACTACTACTACTACTACTACTACTACTACAACAACAACAACTACTACTGCTACTACTACTACTACTACTACAACTACTACTACTACTACTACTACTACTCTTACTACTACTACTACTATTACTACTAATAATTATTATTATTATTATTATTATTATTATTATTATTATTATTATTATAAAAAGAAGAAAAATTTGATGATTAGCATGCGAATGACGACGACAAAGATGACGATATGAGAACTTTACCAGTATGCTTTTGAAAAATTGTATGAAATTATCAAGCACTTTTGAATGCAACAATTCATGTATTTTTAGAAATGCCTCAAAATGTCAAGGAAGCTTACGTGTGATACCTCATCTATTTAAGAAGTAATTTAAAATGTAAATAAAGTTTCAGTGTAACAACTGATGTTCTTCATACTTAGTTTGATATCTTGAAATAATTAATGCTAAAACCTGTTGCGAAATATACTCATAAAACACGCATTCAGGACATACGTCATAGTGATTTGTATATTAAATTCAATTTACGTCGTTTTTCACCAATCCTTAGCCATAAAGATAATATTTCTTTACAAAAGTTATGAACTCTATTTTAAACTGGTACCATCTCTTAAGTGAATGTTCATGTTAAGAAATTTCTTCTCAGTCCTAGCACAGTATACTTTTATTTGGATTTATCGTAATCAAACTGTAGATGCATTC
>JAQISU010000017.1:11912500-11945000 GCA_029339505.1 Unio delphinus | reverse complement strand
TTGAGTCTGAAAGATGATATCTATTATGCCCATAACAATTAAATATTTAGAACAAATTGCTACCATGGCGTTTCATCTTGAGATTCATACAGATTGGATTGAAGACTAATTCTAGCTAAAATATTTTGTGCGTTGTAACTATTCGGAATGCGGCTTATTGATTATCTGGATTATATCAATACCTTTGTCAGAAACCTGACCAGAAATCTTTGTCTGCTCTTATAATGTGATACATAAATTGATTAATGTATATTTTCAAAATAGCATGCCATACAAAATATTTTGAAACGGAATCCGTTATATGTTGCCTTTGGATACACTTTACCATTGCCAGGATGGCCAGACAATAGCAGAGTTGTCTGTCCTTGTTTACTCACATGAACGGGTAGAATATTTGATCAATTTGATTGCTTGTTAATATACAGACAATAAGTAAGTTAAAGATATCATTCGTGTAAACTGTTAGTCTTCGTCTGTTTTATTCTCAGATCAGATGATTCTTCATCTAGATGGCATCTATTCAAGAGTTTTCACTTATCAATTACTATCACTTATCAATTATTATCACTTATCAATTATTATCATTTATCAATTAATAGTACTTATAAATTATCATTTTGGAAAAACAAATAAAACTATATGTACTTTTTCTAGCCGGTTCAATTTTTTAAAACATAATATGAACATAGTTTGAAGCCGGTGTGTTAATAATGAACATATCTGGCCGATTTATATTTTCCAGATATAATTTAAATAAAACTTTCTTCTAAGAAACGATATTGACCATTATCGTTGGAAACTCATCAGGAAATATTACTCCTTTAAGATAAATCGAATAAATCATACTTATCTGTGTGCAAAATGTACTCATCTGATCAGAAATACCTCATCCTAGGTTTGTTGCGCCAGTCCTTTTTTCTCTCACAACGAATATTTAATCTGTATTTCTGACCTAATCAAATTCTAAATTTATATTTTGCATTTAATATCTACTCAATATTTTTTTTATTTCGGACCTAGTCTATTTTTACACAAGCTGAGTGGTATGGGTCGTGTGTAATTTACCAAATCACTCACCAAGTAAATAAAGTCCGTAGGTAACGCCCAATAAATATTATAATTTTCATCAATCAAAACTGATGTGCCCTTACTATTTCTATTTTATAATTAATTATAATTTGTTATTGATTGTATTAATAAAATATTTGTGGAATAGAAAATCTATACATGAAGTGAAAAATTATTACAAAAGATATACATTGAGTTGATAATGTTTAATTGCACGAGCAATATAAATATAGTATTGTGTTCATATTGCATAAACAATATTAATGGTATTGTAATCATTATAACATATGTCAAAGCTATATTGATATTTTATTATGTATATCATCTAATATATGTCATAAGCGATATCAATATCGTAATGCGTTGATCATATCTCATAAACAATACCAATATTATATTGTGTTGATTATAATATAAGGCATCAACAATATCAATACTGTATTGTGTTGACTGTAATATAAGCCATTAATAATATAAATATTGTATTGGTTCATTATAATATAAGGCATAACATTCTAAATATTTATTGCATTCATCATGATAAGGCATAACATTATAAATATTGTATTGGTTTATTATAATATAAGGCATAACATTATAAATATTGTATTGGTTCATTATAATATAAGGCATAACATTATAAATATTGTATTGGTTTATTATAATATAAGGCATAAGAAAAACAAATATTGTAATAATTAACATATAATGCATGAAAAATGTAATCGACGTAGGGTCTTCTACATAATATAAGGCATAAACTATATAAATAATGTACTGATGTGTTTAAAAAATTAAATTAGCTTTAACAATTAGAATAACACATCAGGTAATTTCATATCTGAAAAATACTACAGAATAGACAACATAAAACCATCTTATTCTCCATACAAAACAAGTAAAATGTTTTAAATTCGATGATAAAATAGAAGGACGCATGTCTAATGTGTTTCAAAAATCAAAGATAAATTGAATCATGCATGTCTAAATTGTGTTAAAGAGTCAAAGATAAATAGAATGATGCATGTCTAAATAAAGTTAAAAATAAAAATAAAAAATAGAAAGACGCATGTCTAGTTGTGTCTTAAAAATCAAAGATAAATAGAATGACGCATCTCTAAATTGTTTTTATAAAATCAAAGAAAAATAGAAGGACGCATGTCTAAATAAAGTTAAAAATAAAAATAATAAATAGAAGGACGCATGTCTAAATTGTGTCCCCAAAAAATCAAAGATAAATAGAATGACGCATGTCTAAATTGTTTTTTAAAAATCAAAGATAAATAGAACGACGCATTTCTAAATTGTGTTAAAAATCAAAGATAAATAGAATGACGCGTGTCTAAATTGTTTTTTAAAAATCAATGATAAATAGAATGAAGCATTTCTAAATTGTGTTAAAAATCAAAGATAAATAGAATGACGCATTTCCAAATTGTGTTAAAAATCAAAGATAAATAGAATGACCCATGTCTAAATTGTGTCAACAAAAATCAAAGATAAATAGAAAGACGCATGTCTAAATTGTGTTAAAAATCAAAGATAAATAGAATGACGCATTTCCAAATTGTGTTAAAAATCAAAGATAAATAGAATGACCCATGTCTAAATTGTGTCAACAAAAATCAAAGATAAATAGAATGACGCATGTCTAAATTGTTTATAAAAGCATAGATAATTGGAATGACGCATGTCTAATGTGTATGTCAAAAATCAAAGACAAATAGAAGGATTCACGTCTATTATGTGCTGTAACCTATTTATAGCAGAGAATATTTGTATTTTATATCTGGAATTGTATACTGTTATAAGTAGATAATATACAGCATCTTATCATATCGACTTTTATCACATGATTGATCACATCGCATCGATCATATCATATATTATATAATAAAATATATCATAACACATTAAGTCACATCATATCTCACTTGATATCATATCATATAATATCATGATTTAAAGTCTAATGAAGAAAACAAACGTTGAAATTAGAGCAATAAAAACAACTTCTTTCTTCCAAAAATCTGCAACAGTGGACCATACAGAAATTTAGTGAGAAAGAATGCATTGCTTTTGATTGCTTTCTGCATTTTATATATTTAGCATTTTGAGTTGGAACTCTATCAGATGCTAGACAAGGTATTCACGATACAATATATTTTGTGAATTAATACGACGAATGAAATTGTTTATCGAGGAATTTGTATCCTTTAGTATCATAAGAGTAGTTAAAACTTTCAAAACAAATTTTGTTCACACACAGTGTTTTCACAAATAGCCAATGAAAATGAAAAGGAAATGATAACAAAACCTTAAATAAAGCCATCTTAATGTGTCGATGATGATGCCAAGTTTGTAGTGAAGATGCCACGTTTGTAGTAAAGATGCCACGTTTGTAGTGAAGATGCCACGTTTGTAATGATGATGCCAAGTATGTAGTGAAGATGCCAAGTTTGTAGTGAAGATGCCATGTTTGTAATGATGATGCCAAGTTTGTAGTGAAGATGCCACGTTTGTAATGATGATGCCAAGTTTGTAGTGAAGATGCCACGTTTGTAATGATGATGCCTTGTTTGTAGTAAAGATGCAAGTTTTTAACAAGAAAGGTCTATTAATACTATCTGGATTGCAATCTTTCCACTGTATAAATCAGGAAATAAGATTTATCTTTTTCTTAAGTACTGATGATCAAATCAGATCACCTAGTTAAAAAGGTGAGACTCAATAAGCGAGGATATGACATTTCAGAAACGAAATCCATTCACAAACATTTATAAACATAGATAAGAAGCAATTTGGGGGATTTTTAAATATTTTTTAAATATTTCTAGTCGTTGGTATTTTAAGAATTTTTTTACAGCAACAGTTCCGAATTGTATATTTTGACAAGTAGATAATTACCTAATTTTAAATTAAGTTTCCTCCAATTGTCTTTTGAAAATGATGTCTTGTAACATAGATGTAATCAACGATCGTTAGTAAATGGTATCATTATAAAATAGGCTTACTCGACGGTCGTTAAAAATGATGAATTGTAAAATACGTTTTACTCTCGAAGGTCCCATGAAAATGGCACATTATAACGGGTTTACTCGATGGTCGTTAGAAAATGGTGTATTGTAAAATACGTTTTACTCTCGAAGGTCGCATGAAAATGGCACATTATAACAAGTTTACTCGATGTTCGTTTGATAATGATATCTTGTATAATAAGTCTATTCGAATTTCGCTTGAGTCATAGTATGGCTATTCAAACTGTGAGATTGTACATGTATATTATTTAGAAATGTGGTAAAAATGAGTAACATGTTTGTTCGTATAACTCGAATCCGTTTAGTAGAGGAGTTAAAACCAGATTCGTGTTATAGCAATTGAGCCACATTTCAAAAAGTCATACCCACACCTTGAAAGCAATTAGACCACAATCCAAGCGGTCATATTTTTAAGCCTGTAACGATTTTTCGACCGCATGTCCAAAGGTTCTACTTACACCCGTAATTATGTTTTTGCGCATATAAAAAAGTTAAAGTTGTGAATGACCTGCAGATGTCTAGGTCTTACTTAGACCAATAACTGTGTTTGGGCCATAAGTCGAAAGGTTTACTTAGACCAATAACTGTGCTTGGGCCATATGTCGAAAGTTTTACTTAGACCAATAACTGTGTTTGGGACATAAGTCGAAAGGTTTACTTAGACCAATAACTGTGTTTGGGACATAAGTCGAAAGGTTTACTTAGACCAATAACTGTGTTTGGGACATAAGTCGAAAGGTTTACTTAGACCAATAACTGTGTTTTGGCCATACGTCGAAAGGTTTACTTAGATCAATAACTGTGTTTGGGCCATATGTCGAAAGGTTTACTTACACCGGTAATTGTGTTGATACGAAAGTGGCGATGTCTTACTCGTACCTGTAAATATGTTTGTGTCGTAATTCAAAATGTCTTGTCTATTTCCTTTCTGTTTCACATTTTTGTTGTTGAAAAGAATAAATATTTTCATGCAGGTAAGCAAAGATTTATTTATGAATTAAATAATTATGTTTAGTAAGCGAATCTGTGTTACACAAGTTATTGAAGGCAATATAACTATCATGTTTTCCATTGAAATATTTAATATATTATATTAATATTTATACACGAAACTGACGCAATAATAAACAGAAGAATATATATATATATATATATATATATATATATATATATATATATATATATATATATATATATATATATATATATAATATAATATAATATAATATAATATAATATAATATAATATAATATAATATAATATAATATAATATAATATAATATAATATAATATAATATCACACACTTGCCATTGTTTATATAATGTTTATGTAAAGATCCTCTGGTCCACCAGAAGTTTGTTTCTATTTTGAGACCTTTGGTTTGAGATTTATTATTCCTTTTTCTTTTACATCAAAAGAAAACACAATTTGAGAGAACACAGTGATCGTTTTTGACGAAATATTTTTTTTTAAAATTAAAACGTGTGAAAGTGTTTTATCGATGATAAACAAAACGGTCATATAATGCATTAATATTTTGTAAATAGAAGAATATATACTTCGTAGAATATGCAAAATGGCACAACACAAAGAACAAAATGACACAGTACAAAAGGACATATTTCAAGTAGTACATAACAAATAAATGTCACTGCCATATGAGGACATTTTTAATTTATCACATTCGAGATTTTTATATGCATTGTATTTATGCCGAATCTTCAAATTGCTTTGTGGTTTAGGCAGTAGTTATTTAGGAAGACAGTCATGAAATAAACATGTGATGTATTTAAATATCAACATTTATAGCTAGATTTTCAGATGTGTATGTATGTATGCATGTATGTATGTATGTATGTATGTATGTATGTATGTATGTATGTATGTATGTATGTATGTATGTATGTATGTATGTATGTATGTATGTATGTATTGTATTGTATTGTATTGTATTGTATTGTATTGTATGTATGTATGTATGTATGTATGTATGTATGTATGTATGTATGTATGTATGTATGTATTTTATCTTATTTTAGACATTATATTGCTCAGAAGTTTTGATTATTGGGTGTGGGTTTGCTACAAGTCTTTAATGGGTTGAAAATTATCCAATTGTTATTTCAATAAGCATTAGTACTTTAAGTTTTCCAAACCAGATTATTTTTTTCCTAATCACATTCCACAAGAAAACTAACATTACAATATTTACCCTCGTTTCTTATTTATGTCTCAGAGCAACGTGTTTATTTATGCAATGTCTTCCGATGCCACGTCAGACATTATTCTATGATTCTACCATTTTCAATCTAATGAGTTCAATTAACTTCAAATTGGAAGATTAGTTAATTCATGAATTATCTCAATCTTAGTTCAGATCAATCAGTTGGATTCATTCCAAATGTTCATTTCATCTAGAGCCAAATATACAAGAATACGAATAATACGCTAATTGTCATTAATCAGAAAGTTAATATTCCTAACTAATCCAAGCCTTTTGTTTCTACTATTTGTTCATTGATGAATTTAATGGAAAGAAGCAAGTAAATATTTGATAGAAATATACAAGGAACAAAACAAAGTGTAAAGTGGAACCATTTTCTTATCCAAATTAGCAAGTCAAACTGAGCAAACATTTGAGACTGCGAGAAACAAATATTTGTTATCGTACTAGATATTAGGAAAAGAACCCTGTACATTTGAATTATTTATTTGCTACATATCCATATCTCTCTACATATATATGTGTGTCTAGAAATGTGATCATGAATAATATGTTTCTATTTAAGTCAACATTTATTTTCAATGTAACTTCAAAGCAAAAAACCGCATATATTGAAAATGAGAATTTTTGTTAATATGGATCGGATCTAGTCTAATCCTAAAACGCTTTCAAACAAAAATAAAAACTGAGAGCAATAAATTTATCTTTTTAGACTAAGAAAGGACATATTTGCTTTATTGTTCTTGAAATTTAATTTGTTAACTTGGAAAACAGAATTATCCAAGTAATCCAAATTTCTGAAAAGGGTCAAATATTCAAGACGTTTTTCCCATAAACCTTTGTTATCGCCTATCGATGTTAAATCAAATTAGGTACCAAAATTAGAGGGGAATTCACTAGAGACACTTAAAAGTACTCCTCACCTCGTTTTCTCCGACAAATGAAGTCACTATTTTCATCAGAAGATCTCCGTAGAGATGAAACACACTCGTAATGCCTTCCCATTAGTATTGCAAACACAATTTCTGGAAATATTTCGACGGTAAAACAAAATTAACACACGGCCTATCACAACATGAAGATGAACAAATTCTAGTCGTCTTTCAAATTTAGAAATTTTCCGTCTCTCTTTGTCAGTTGAAATGGAGCAAAGACTAGCTAGAACCATTATATAGCCAGGTACTGGAACATAAACGAGGTTTTATGTAGTTTCGTGGATATAACTTGGATTTTGTTGCCCTGGCTAACTATTTATTGTGTATTTAATGCTGAGACCGTTGTTTTATTCGCTAAATAAAAGAATACTGCGCATTTAATTACAAATACAAATACTGCATTGGATTTGAAGCAACTAAACGCAACAATGATCTAGCCATCAAAAAGACATCACATACAAAACGGAGGACCTCAAAACGTACTCTGTAGATTCCCACTGTTTCAGGAGTCGAAACTTACAGAGTTTACGGTTGTATTTAAAAGGCCTTAAAATTTAAGACGCTTTAACTTCAAAAAATAAGAGAAAAATAGGCGGATGGATTTGGCTGTTAAACTTGCATAAAATTATTGAAATGTGCCAGACATTATTTTATTACCGTGTTATCTCAGACTTTTCAGCGTAAAGTCTCACAAAAGAATGACGTTTAAAGGTTTCATCGTCAGCGACTTTCCCGCATTATATTACATTATTTGTATAAAACTATTTCAGAATCTCCTTTATGACTTATTTGTAACGCAGAATAAATGTATCCTATAGCATCGCATCTACAGTCTAATTTAAACAGTGTTTCTGATAAATCTCAATGTAGCACAACTACTTTTGAATTAAACATCAATCATTTAAAGAATAATTTATTTACTCGAGGTCTACATTCATAATTCTTGACATAAAAAAATGTTTCGAAGATTAGATTTTAAAAAAATATATAAAATAAATCAATATAAAATAATATAGAAATGGCGGAATAAAAATACGTAGTAATCAGATGTCAACAAATTGAAAATTTCCAGCTGATAAATAAGTCGATATAAATTATTTATTTCAAGAATGGACACTAAATGTTTAGTAATTCAGTGAGACATGGGTATCAATAAATATACATATCAAACAAAAAGCATTATTTTCAAGTTTAGCCGTTTGTGTTACAGCGTATGTGACTTTCCGATTACAATCGTCAGATATAACTATTTCTTTGGGTTTCATTCCAATGTCTTTCATACCACTCACTTTACACACACACACACACACACACACACACACACACACACACACATATATACATACATACATACATACATACATACATACATACATACATACATACATACATACATACATACATACATACATACATACATACATACATACATACATACATACATACATACATACATACTTTAGACCACTCGGCCATGCGGAACCTTAGATCACCTTTTTCTGCCCCCCTCCCCCCAAGACATAGCATGTAAGAGCTGTGATATCTTTTGCAAATCCATGATTCTTGTTAATGTCATGTTGTGTCTACGCTTTAATTCCAAATATTTTTTATACGGTCATTTGGTCTAGTTCAAATTTCTCACTGCTATGCCTAAACTGCTTTATTTTTCTGCAATAATAAAACTAATACATCAAATCTGTAGCTGTGTCAATCAATAAAAAAGACAAGCCCTTTTGGTTACGTTTGGTACGTTTATGCCTAACAAATGATCGTTGAGGGGCGTCTCATTTGCAATCAAATTACTTATTGCAACACAGGATATATTTAAAATGATCCATGGTCGTTAATGATACATAGTTATATGTCTGTGAAAATTGACAGTCAACTCAACGAACCAGTAGAGACTAAAATTTTGTAGAATATTTTAGTGTTAAGGAATTTTTACACACATAAATCTAGTTTAACTGCTGCGTCTTACGTAGCATTTTCTCTCAAACGAATTCTTCCTACGTATGCGGCTTATCTTATCATCTGTTTGTGAAGCTATTGCGAACATTTTCGTAATGAATTTTTGTAACTAGACTTCATGCAAAGTTAGAAAACAATATTTAAAATTCCCCCTGCCGAGAAGGAACAAATTGATGCGCAATAAGGTTTGGAAGAAACGGATGTTTCCAGCCAGAGACAGTACTGTCTTCAAAGGAATTCCTTTTGGAGAGGTCCATTTAGAGTTTGCATTATTGAAAGCATTATGAAAAGTAAATTGACTGAGTTTAAGAAGCACCCCTTACAAGCTGGTCATTTGTAATTGAGATTAATCCAAGAGAGATCCTACCGGGCTACGACAATAGGGATTCAAAGACACCGCCAAATCAAGGTGATAGGTACTTGTAGGGATAATGGGCTAATTTACCAGTGAGAATAGAATATAACAGAGTGATGTGGGATTTAATATGGGGACACAAGTGTCATAAAAGACATGGGATAAGGTAGACCACAGAGAGTATGACAAGACGCATGGACAGTCGATTGTGTCTCTTTAATCCATGTTCTACTCCAGCAAGATGCAAAGCAGATCTCTCAGTAGTAAGAGAACGTTCTGCAATGGTCTTCAGTTTCTGGTCCTCTAAGTCACAGTTTTCATGACTGGTTCCATATTTCTTCTGAATTTTTTAATGAAAGATATTTGGAGAAAAGTGACCGGTGGCTTTCATTCTCGTATTTGAGATGGGATCATCTGTAATAAAAATCGTATGAAATAATAGTTGGACAAAATAAGAGTCATTTTAAAAGGCCTAAATGGACTGCGGAATGGTGTTATTCATACACTTGTTTATCAAATAAGACAGCAATCGTTCCTCAACGTGGTCGATAACAAAGGAATAGCCTGTTTCAGGAGAGGAAAGAGAGTCTTGAAATAAAATTGTAAAGCAGGCCGCGAGTAAGGAGACCTATGATGAATTACAGAATACGTCCTATGATAAACCAAGATTAGAAATTTCCTCGCTTTTTATATTCCAAACGCTGATTTACATTATCTCCTTTATTTTAGAAGAAAAAAATCTCTCGTCATATTTTGATATCCGCTTTTATGCATCAGTCGTTACTATTTTGGTCAATCAAGTCCAATAACCCATCTTTTTACGTTGTTAGTTCAAATGTTTCGAGAACGTAAGACCGCGGTGGTATTCAGATAAAACCCTCCGCAATATCGAGAGACACCCCTCCCCCACACACACACCACCACCACCGCCACCGCCTGAGTAATAGCTGCTACTAGAGGTCAGAGCCCTTTCCAAACAGATGATACATTCTGACTTCTTAAACGTATCGTTCATTTGAAGTGTCGAGTGGAATACAAAAATTCCAAAATGAAGTTAATAATTCTTCGTGTTGTTCACGATATTTTCGTGCATTTACTGGTCTGATACAGCCAATAGCGGTATCGACAGATCAATCATAATGAAAGCCGCAAAAGCCGATAGCATTAACATATAGTGGCTTATCTCCACGAATTAATGATTGGATTAATAATACAATCGCTTTAGATTAGGTAGATAGCTTGAGGACAAATTGATAAAACAATTGATTTTGTTCTGTGCTTAGGTGCAGAGATGATGCTCAAGTAGTGAAAAATCAGAACGTTTTATCTTTGAATTAAATTGATTTAAATTAGATTGTTTAAGTCTCCTTACAGGAAGTGAATGTGTTTCATATAGATGTGGACTATTCAATCAATAGACACCAATGAGAATGACCAAAGTCAGCGACCTTGTATCAAACTTGCCTAAATAAATGTCATTCATACGGTAGGACAATGTTTCGGATAACTTCGTATCATAAATGACACAAACACCAATGCACATCATACAAAGGTGCCTAAGCAACTTCTCAAAAGAAGTCGTCCTAAATAGAATGTGAGTTTTATCGGAGAGTTATGAATTTTGTTTGAATTTATACAAAAATTCAGTTATAGTAATGAACCATTTTGAACAAGTGCTTAATAACTCATTAATTCTAATATATATATATATATATATATATATATATATATATATATATATATATATATATATATATATATATATATATATATATATATATATATATATATATCTAGTAATTACTATTTCTCATATATGTTCATTGTACACCCACACCATTAACACAAATACATTTTAAATTACCGTTATAAATATGCACAATTTTATTTGTGTTTTTGATGTAACTGATTTTCATTTAGAAAGAAACTTCCTGGATTTTAGTTTTTCACCCACTTTTTTTTTTAATGAATGGAAGTTTCGTCAGTGTTACTGAATGGTGTATATACAATAACATGTTTAACGCATTCTATTTGCAACATCTTGGTATCCTAGTCAATCTTATTACATGTTTTATTCCGTTCAATATGCTAAACAGACCTTATTTACCACATCTACATTTTGATTTCTCCTATTAACAGAAACGGTTGGCAAGCCTTGAAGAAAACGTATTTCATTTGAAATTAACATAAATTCTTCAGAAATGCAAATAAAAAGATATATATTGGGTGGGCGTGACTGTGTGTGATTTTTATTGATGCACATGCCTATTCATTTTGCTTGATGCAAAATGGTATTTTGGCAAACTGCACATATTAAAAAGTTCAAATCTGGGATTCGAATGTGAACAATGGTATATATATATATATATATATATATATATATATATATATATATATATATATATATATATATATATATATATATATATATGCATGTGTCATAACAATATATTGAAAAACCATATTTTGAAAATAAAAGTCAAATAAAAGTCCAGTGTTTATTTTTGTTTCATATAACGTACGTAGTATAATATGATAGGGTTGAGTTTATGTGTTTCGTGAAAGATTTTTTTTTGTTGTTATAACTAATTTCTCGTGAATTATTTTTTTTAATCATATATTATTCATAATCTCATGTAAGCGGAAACAAATAATTCATTTATTTCCGCAATTTAAACGATATTTTTCTTTTTAAAGATTAGATTATGAATTTTGTTTTATAGCTGAAAAGAAGATATCCAAAATGTTTTCAGAAATTATTAACTATGATTGCATCTCATATAAATAATCAGTTGGACATGCGATACGGAAACTTGCATGCCTTCTTATCTCTATATTTAATTCATCAGCATCAGTCTCGACGTCGTCATCATTATTAATATTCTCCTCCCACTCCTCCTCTTCCCTCCTCTTCTTCTTCTTCTTCCTCCTCCTCCTCCTCCTCCTCCTCACCACCACCAACATCATCATCATCATCATCATCATCATCATCATCATCATCATCATCATCATCATCATCATTTATTCAAAATTTAGAGACAGAGATTTAGATCGTACAATATGCAAGAAAATAGTGACTAATATTTCTCATTAGGATTAGATCATGCCAAGGCGAATATCGGATAGATGATCTTACAAAGATATGTAACATGGTTGCCTTTTAATTATGAAGTTGGCAATAAAATCAATTCATCAACTATATTTCCATGGTTTATCGAGGTTTATAATATGTAATATGGATTGAGTGTGTAGGTTGGTATATATCTTAATTTAAGCGGAGAAACAAAACGAATTTTAGGTAAATCTGCCACATGAGTTGAAATTAATTTTTTGCATACACATTAGATACTGAAAAGGAGTATTGCCTACACCTTGGATACTTAAAGGAAGTGTTGCATACACCTGGGATACTAAAAGGAAGTGTTGCATGCACCATGGATACTAAAGAGGAGTATTACATAATCATTGAATACTGAAACGGAGTATTACATACATCTTGAAAACTGAAAAGGGATATTGCATACACCTTAGATACTAAACAGTGATATTGCATGAAACCTTGGATACTAGTGGTATTACATGAAACCTTGGATACTAGAATGGAGTATTGCGTACACCTTGGATACTAGAATGGAGTATTGCATTCACCTTGGTTGCTTTAAAGATTGTTGTTGTTATGAGTTTATTACTTACATCAAGAGGATCTGCACCATCTTAATGTTTGGTGAATAGGATTAATTTGCTATGATATCTGCGTTCAACCAAGGATTAACAACCAAATTCTTCATACAGGATTTTTTTTAGGAGAACCGTTTCTAAGAGAAACAAACTCTTAGTATATATCATTTTGTTTATTTTCCAGCAATATCCAATTTTTATATGGTTCTCTTTACATCACGATGTACTGACATCTTTCAAAAATGGAACAAAACAAGATTTTTTTTCTAAATCATTTATGTCACGTGGTTATTTGTAACTTTATACTTCGTATGAAGCTTTATTGTGCGTTTGTTGAATTAGGAAAGATGTTGACAGTGTGAAGATACCAAGCTAAGTCTTAGGACAAGGTGCGCATGACGTCATCATTCATGGTTTTCAATAACTATAGCATCAATTTATAAATCTGGAATGTTAATATTGTACATTTTACTCCTTGAATGTCTCAATTTTGTAACTCATTGAAAGTCCAGCTAAATATGTTTTATTGAATAATATCATTTCAGACAATATTCACTTAGCTGACGATCAAAAACAAATCAAAACGTGAAGTGTCATCTGCCAAATAAGTTTTAAGTACAACGAACATATCACTAATATTTAACAGGAGTAAACATGGGACAAAACTGATACCCGATGAACGCCAAGCAATATGTGTATCCAATACGATGCATACCCTTCACACAATAGTATATTTGTATGTTTTCCAAGTGGTTAAGGGATCCACTCATATCATATTTCTTTCATACGGGATTGATCAATACGCCATATACATGATATTGTCTCACTTTTAACTGTAGTATCTTAAGTTCAATGAATGAGTGACAGTTGAGTGATTGGGTCTAAATCCTGACTGATTTTGATTAGTAGTTAGTATTATTGCAATCAGTTCTGCAAGTTTGTAAAATCTATTTTTTGCAGTAATTTTCATGTGCAACAAATTATTTTGACTGACCTATACCTATGCATATATTAGAGTCAATAAAAGAAGACTGATCAATACAGGAGCTACATAGTCACAGAGTCATTAAAATGACCGATAAATACAGGAATTACATAATCACAGAGTCATTTAAAAGCATTGATAAATACATGAACCACATAGCCACAAAGTCATTAAAATGACCGATAAATACAGGAATTACATAATCACAGAGTCATTTAAAAGCATTGATAAATACAGGAACCACATAGCCACATAGTCATTAAAAAGTATTGATAAATACAGGAGCCACATAGCCACATAGTCATTAAAAAGTATTGATAAATGCAGGAACCACATAGCCACATAGGGAAGGTATGTTTCATCAATGGTGTGACTGTACAAATCAAAATTTAGGAAACGGGCCACCTAATAATATAAATTCAAACCTCAAATTACTCATCTACCCAACCATAAATTTATGTGTGAGGGGTGGAGTGCAACAATATACTGGGGCCATTGTATATGTCATGTGTACCAACAAATACACAGTACTTATACATCGAGTTATATATTTTACTGTATGACGAAATTTGCAATACGGATACATTTGCTTACCTAAGAATTTATAACATTAATACATATGCTCATACAAACATTCATTAAATTTAATTATGCTTAAACATAGAGAAACACATTTAATTTTAATTTATACGTGCAAAGTTTCATTTATACATTAATAGTTTCATTATAATATGTATATATTCATTTATACATTTAAAATTTCATTTGTACATTTACAATTTAATTTATATGTTTATAAATTCATTTACTCGTGTACAACTTTATTTATACATTTACAATTTCATTTACACATTTAGAATTTCATTTACACATTTAGAATTTCATTTACATATTTACAATTTCATTTACATATTTACAATTTCATTTATATATTTGCAATTTCATGTACACATTTATACTTTCATCTACACATTTAAAATTGTCTTCACTCATTTAAAATTGCATTTAAATATTTAAAATTTCATTCACACGTTTACAATATCCTTTATAAATTTAAAATATAATATAATATATAGGTAACATATCCAAACAGTGTAATGAAATCTACATATTTACGTATTTAATATTATCTATATTATAAATGTTTTAATCATGTTAAGATACTGAATTTGTATAGTAAATATTAAATCGTATATATGGGAGTGAGGAAAGTGGCAAGGGGGTATTATTCACATCCTCTCTCTCTCTCTCTCTCTCTCTCTCTCTCTCTCTCTCTCTCTCTCTCTCTCTCTCTCTCTCTATATATATATATATATATATATATATATATATATATATATATCTACCTATCTATCCCTCTCTATCTATCTATCTATCTATCTATCTATCTATCTATCTATCTATCTATCTATCTATCTATCTATCTATCTATCTATACACCTATCTATCTATACATCTATACATCTATACATCTATCTATACATCTATCTATACATCTATCAGTAATTTCTCTGATGTTTGGATATTCATTTGTGTTATTGTATATTATCTTTGATAGCTGGATATTCATTGATATTTGCACTTCTTACATTGACCTACCTTTATTTTATTTTAAGATCATGGATGCCAGTTCCAAAAGAGTTCCTAATTTTATTTTTTAGGATTTAAGTATTTCCATGTTTTAAATGGCTTTAACAAAAAACACAGCAACGTCTTCTCTAATAATTATATTAGCGTTGTAATTTTTCCATCTCAAAAGCGGTTACTATCTACCATGTTTTTTTAACAGATTTTTCTTGACGTGTGACACATAATATCCATGCACTGTAGCGGCAGAAGAACACAAACATGATTGTAAAATCAAAATGAATTTCAGAATCTGAACATTCCGTTAAAATAATTTACTATAATATAATTATTAATCACGACAAGCTGAGAAAGGCTATAAAAGGTAAATGCACAAATTCTTCGAATCTTAAAACAATTTTGCCTCCACAGATTCTGCGTTTTGTCATTTATCTATATTTATTCTTTAAGGAACAATATGAACAATACTATTAATTCCAACAATAACAAAATCAGTAAAACTACTACTACTGCTACTAAAACCCTTGATAATACTGCTACCTGAACTACTACTACTACTACTACTACTACTACTACTACTACTACTACTACTACTACTACTACTACTACTACTACTACTACTACTACTACTACTACTACTACTACTACTACCACTACTACTACTACCTCTGATACTACTGCTACTATCAATACTACTGCTACCTGAACTACTACTACTATTATTACTACTACTACTACTACTACTACTACTACTACTACTACTACTACTACTACTACTACTACTACTACTACTACTACTACTACTACTACTACTAATAATAATAATAATAATAATAATAATAATAATAATATAAATAATAATAAAAATAATAAAAATAAAAATAATATTAATAATAATAATGCTAATATAAATAGATATAACAATAATAATAATAACATTAATAATAATAATACTAATATCAATTTAAATAATAGTAATAATAATAATAATATCAATAATAATATTAATAATAATATAAATAATAAAAATAAAAATAATATTAATATAAATAGATATAACAATAATAATAACATTAATAATAATAATAATAATTATAATAATAATAATATAATAATAATAATAATAATAATAATAATAATAATAATAATAATAATAATAATAATAATAACGGTAAAGTGGAATATACATGTAGCGTAAAGATTTTAAACACATAATACATCAAAACAAAAATTATTACTAAAATTTTAATACCGAAATATAAAAAAATAATATTATTCAATTACATATTAGCAACCATTTCAATGATGGATCCTACTGCATCAGGTTCAGAAGAAAGCTTGCTCAGTAACGTGATAACGTGGTATAAAATGTTTAATTTCATTGTTCTAAAATAGATGTAAAGTGCGATCGAAAGTCAGTGTCTGATAAAAGTGTCCGAGCCAGGATAATATGTAAAACAACACTATGTGCTGTGTTAACGATTCTCTATTAATTTACGGAAATGAATATAAAAAAATTATCCTGCACACCTTTTACGTTTTTGTTTTGTACTGAAATTAAATACATAACGGCCATCAAAACCTATTTCAGTGTCCATAATGTTATTCCATAAATATTCTTTCATATTTGAATGTAGAAAAGCAGCCATGAGGAATATTTCAAGATTGCTGAACGCAAATAATTATCTTTCTTTCTTTCCTTGTTTAGCTAGTTGCTGGTGATGACTGTGTTCTTACTGCAAGTACCATCAGTTGTTAATCTAGTACAATTAGTAGCGGTATTAGTTGTTGTTGTTGTTGTTGACGATGATGATGATGATGATGATGATGATGATGATGATGATGATGATGATGATGATGATAGCAGTGTGGCCGTAATTTGAGCTTTGCTTCTTGTAATACAAATGATGGTGATTGTTATTTTGGGTTCTCCTATAAAACCGAACTATTTGTAATGGATTTAATGATGCAATATAGATACAATTTTTTAAAATTTCAAACCAAAACAATTCTCAGAATATGATATTGTAATTTTCCTTTAAAAGTAAGTCTGATTTAATTTTATTTTCTTCTGTATTGTATTAAATACTAACCCTTTTTTTACGTTAAGGCGCAGTCTAGGCAAGGGATCTAGACATTTTTCATTTCCTTTTTTGTGTATTTTGGTAGACATTTTTCTAACCGAAGATGTAACTTTACTGGCGCACGAATACAAAGTCGATTCAAAATGGTATAAATAACCGCACCACGTCTATTTGCCACACGTGTTCTTACACAATGAACTTAACCTTAACTAAACCTTTAAAGCCCCAAAATAATTATTTTATTATCGAGATATATCTAAGCTGTCTGTTATATGGAGAGATATGTGTATATAATAAAAAAATAAAAAAACAAATTCATTGGTTGGGAAAACATTCAAATTCTCTGCAAAAAGACACTGACCTACCACTAGTGAATTTTCTCAGTGCTCCCAATGTTGAGTGTAGCCTTGATGCGCTGGTAGCCATAAATTTGAGTCAATAAGGAACCGTGGATCAGACATTGCAATCCTATATGTATTCGTTTCATTACCAAGGTTTGCAAATATTCCAGCATTGGAAGCAGACGACAGTGCAGTAGTGCAGACGACAAATTTTCAGATACTTCCAGACACGTCTCCGAGCAACGCCACAAAAGGTGAGCAGTTACCTTGCACGTATTCTACCATTTTTTGGCCATTAAAGATCCCAGTGGCCGTTTTTTCATTGAGCCCCCGATGGTGCAGTTTGAGATTTTATGCATGGGAAACTTTATTATTCGTATTAAATGTTTTATTTCTTTGATGTGTGCTTTAAAACTGTTTTGCACAGCAGATACAAATTACTAGCCTTTCCAGGCGATGATATCACAGCCATTATCATCACCTTCGTCTAAACTACGCAAAGGGCTTTTTGGTCTTTAAGGGTGTAACATTATATATGTAGAGGTCGTATACCAGTACTCAAAACAATATAAAATTGTCATAAACCAACTGTAGTCATCCGTTGACGTGGAAACTTTTAAATCGACTTTACGACTTTTTTCCGCATTTTCACCCTCAAACTGATTATTTTTTTTTACCTTACTTTATTCCTCGTTAATCCTTATCCAAAACTAGAACAAGAAAATTCACAAATCTGCACACGCCATCTTGAATTCTGAAATTTATCAAATTCGATATTTAATATCCAGGTCTCCCATTTGGGATTGTATTGACAATAATGTGGTGCCATAATTGTGATATTTATGTTCCGAATGTCTCTAGAATCTTCATCATCTAGCCATTGGGGTATCGGATTTATTGAAAATTAATGATGATGGTTATGGCAAATATATGGCCAACTGAGACAACGTTACTCTTCTAGAAGCGACATTGTAGATCACTCTCGGGTTTTAATGCCAAGCTTTTCCACGCGAATATTCATTTGAGAGTTCTTCGATTTACCTTAAGGTAAAATTGTTATTTAATTTGTAGCTCATTATCTTCAAGAAAAGTGAATTTGGGCATACCTTGTGCATGAATTAAAGAAAATTGATCGGAAAATAAAATGTGAACATAACGAAGTAATTCAAGACACGGCCGATAGCTATATATAATATTTCGTTTTATCTTTTGTTTTCACTTTGAAATTCGACTGGGAAACATAAATTTCCATAAATCGAGAGATTTTATGACCTATCTGCAGCTTAGTTAGAAAAGAATGTGCTCTGATTAAATGTCGTTATTAAGGGCAATAATTGTGAAAGGGAACCTCATTATCTTTACGGTATTATACATTCCTCTTCCAAATGAACCTAAATGATATTCTATTTCATACATACATACATACATACATACATACATACATACATACATACATACATACATACATACATACATACATACATACATACATACATACATACATACATACATACATACATATATATATATATATATATATATATATATATATATATATATATATATATATATATATATATATATATATATATATATATATATATAACAATCCTGTAAATACATGTATACTATATTTTTGTGATTGTTATAATGAATTTGGTACATATGAAACATAATTATAATAAATAAAATGAGTCAATATATTGAATGATAATAGATATTTAATTATTCATTTGATTATGTTGGTTAGTAGAAATCAATATTCAAGCTGGAAACAAAATTATAATTCGTGCCAATGAAAAATCAATATATATATATATATATATATATATATATATATATATATATATATATATATATATATATATATATATATATATATATATATATATATATATATATATATATATATATATAACTGCACACCGTACGGTAAGTAATTAATAAGAATCTAAATTTACCCTAATCTAGAGCTACCCATTAAACTGAAGTAATTAATGTAACAGTATTTAGAAAGAGTTTGTAATAAACAAAATAATAAATGTAATAATAACATTAAAATAAATGGCCATCCTCTTTTATTAAATTGTTTAATTAGTTATCTTTGTAAGCGTCAACAGAGAGACAAGTAAAGATAACAACTACTTTTTTATATGCATTGTATTGGGAACATAGTAGTAATTGTGAGAATATTAATTTAGCAACAACTCATTCAGACCGTTATTATTAGTAATTACGTGTATGGATTCAGAAAATAGAAACCGTTATATTTATGTAAAATCTCAAAACAAATAATCTAAAATTGTAAATGAAAGATTAAACAGTATACAAGCCTGGTTACCAAATTATCTACATCATAAAAAATATACTTGATATAAACATACCAGTTATTGAAGAAAACCTCTCTAAATCAAAACATATCTTGCAATGTTTTTGTCCGCGAACGAAGATACCTACACATTCAATAGATGTCTATTTGATACACTTGCATGAACATATATTTATTTATTGAGACTAAATCTTAAAGCATATATAAGATACCTTAACAAAAATGAATTCATCAATATCTTTATATAAGTGAAATGTAAATGCGAAAAGAAACGGAAAATGCCGAGAACGATCTAGTAGAAAAAAAAACAAAATTAACCAAAAAATAAAAGGGTAGATCAATAAATGAATGACTGAATAAAATAGGCTTTTCTATTATATATATATATATATATATATATATATATATATATATATATATATATATATATATATATATATATATATATATATATATATATATAATAGAAAAGCCGATTTACTTGTAACTACTAATTGCATTCGGATATTTCAAATTCATCTTTGCTTTCATCCCTTTTTTTTTACATTTATTTACGTACGTTAATTGTATTTTTAAGTGCCATACAAGTGTAGATAACGTAAATGAAATTAAATACTATTTGAATATAAAATAAAATATGGAAGCGGTATTAATAAAACCCGATAGGAAGGTGTGATCTTTACTTAAATATCTTTCTCTAATGATAAATGTGTGTGTCTGTCTGTAAATAAATTGTGTATAAGTGACAAAATTGTAGCACTAAACATGTTGAAGGATACTAATATGTATGTTCACTTAGACATCAATGTTAACAATTTTTATTTATCGCAGTCGAAAATCTATCGGGAGTTCCCTGATTTCCTCCATTTTAAAAGGGGCAATTTGTTTAAGGAGGGTGGTCCTACTTATGTGCATAAAAGCCCTTTTAGAAAATGAAGACTTTGGTTTGATATACAGCTCATATTTCGTGTGAGGTCTTTTTTACTTTACAGACCTGTTACTCCTAATTGTGATTTACGGTGACATGGCAATTTTTATCTAGGGATAGAAAGCGCTAACAATTGTACACATACGTTGCTGTGATTTATACCCAAAGGTCTGGTATAGATCGGACATATAATCACGATGTCTCCTCCTTCTGGCAAGTAAAGCACCATCAAGCGGACGTACAGAAAGTGGGAACAAAATATTAATTTAATACACCACTATCTGTAGGTCTATGCTAATATTTTAGTCTATATCAATCGCTGCAGGAATCTATCATATATATATATATATTCACCTCACCAAAGTTTCTGTTCTGTACAATCTCTTTAATTTTAATTAGAGGCTTTTTGTTGAGATTATTAATATTGCTGTTACTGTTACTACTTATGTCGTTGGTAAAAGAATAAGTATAGATAGATGACAAAACGCGGAATCTATGGAAACAAAATTGCTTTTTAAATTTGACGACAGTTTGCAGATATTACTTTTTATGGTCATAATAATAATAATAATAATAATAATAATAATAATAATAATAATAATAATAATAATAATAATAATAATAATAATATTGTTATAGTAAAAAAAGAATTTTAAACAAAACGTTCAGATTCTAAAATTTAATTTGATTTTGCAATCATAACTAGTGTGTTATTCTGCAGTGCATGGATATTATGTGTCAGATGTTAAGAAAACATGTTATAACATGGTAGAATTTCCCAGCTCTTAAAAAAAAAAAATACAACGCTAATATAATTATTAAAGACGTTGTATGTATGTATGTATGTATGTATGTATGTATGTATGTATGTATGTATGTATGTATGTATGTATGTATGTATGTATGTATGTATGTATGTATGTATGTATATATGTATGTATTATTTAATCCGTTTCAAGACAAATTCACTTCATTAATGTCAGCTAAAACGTTATCATATTTTGTACATATCTGTATAATCCATTGTACAAATCCATATTCGGAGAGTCCAACACTAGTGCTCGTTCAAAGATAAGACTATTTTTTATTTGTGCTTTATGGACAAAGATTGAATTCATCCGAAAAAATTGCATCATTTACATGTATAATGTTTATCGTTTACTATTGCGAGAATCATGTGACAAAATACTCATTTCATGTAATATACTGATTTTATGTAAGAATGCATAGAATAGTGCAATTAAATTATTTTAAATGCATTTGGACGCCTCGGCCATAATCCTTTACTTTGCATGATTGTATGACGTCATGTTTGGAGTCATTGGGAGTTTACTCATTTAGTAATCCTATAGTCATTATACGGTTTTATATATTTATGTATCTAACATATATACTTTTCTTTATTAAAAATGCAATAGATACTTATACAAATTATTTTACATGTATTTACTTAATTTTTCATTTAATTACTCGCTCGCGTTTATGCGACCACCCCACACGTTGTTTTCTGTTTATATAAGTAGAATGTACTTACTGAAGAAGAATTATTTCGATTTTTAGTTCTATAACAATTCATTTATAACAACTCCCCCCCCTCTCTCTCTCTCTCTCTCTCTCTCTCTCTCTCTCTCTCTCTCTCTCTCTCTCTCTCTCTCTCTCTCTCTCTCTCTCTCTCTCTGAAGTAATACTTGAACATCGAAACATTAAGTTTGAATGTGTTCTCTGGCTGAGGACTTTCGCTACGAGGAACATACGAATATCCCCTTTTCCCTTCAGTTCAGTTCTCAATAAAATCAAATATTGTATCATTTGATTTTTTTAAATTATGTTTATTTTCCCCCTTTAAGTCAGAATTTTCAATGAGGGAGTTGGGCATATGACTCGTGGAGTAGAGTAAAAAGCTTCGACATCGAAAACAATATTTTTCACGGCATAATTTTCGTCATGCTGATTTACGATACAGAATAAACAAAAAAGTGAAGACGAAAATCTGGGTAGATGCGTCTGATGACATACCTATCACACACTGCAAACGCAAAACCGCAGTAGCCTATTTTCGACACACTTCATGACACCTTTTGTACTGCATAACTTTAAGCGTTTCAGAATAATCGTGGAATCCAACAAACAAAAGAAATGAAAACATATGTAACGCCCGTTTTTAGTCTCCTTATTAAAGCATCTTTGAATCCCATGCATGATGGAGTCCTTTATCGTACATTTTATATTGAGGATATTTTGTTTTGTACGATAAATGACTCCATCTATTATTCATGGGATTCAAAAATTCTTTAATAAGTATACTAAAAACGGGCGTTACAAATGTTGTCATTTCTTCTCTTTTCATGACACTCAGGAAATGTTTAAAAACTTCACCCTCGCTTTGTATCTTACTCAATATTCCATATTATTGTCTTAAATATTTTATCGTTGTATTACTTTCAGAGTCAAAGTGTCCGGTTTATGTCACAAAATGACAATATGACATTAATGCCGGTATACGTTAAGATAGTGGTAAACGTCACACCTAGAAAAACTGACAACTACCTTCATTTTGAGAAGCGAGTGTCAAAAGGTCTGTAAATGTTACATATAACATTGAAAAATGAGTCGGAAACCTTACCAACTGGTTAACAGTTGAAACGAATACAAAACTATTGTCAGTTCTTTCGTAATTTTTGAATAATCGCATACCTTTCTGTGGACAGCATTTACAATTTTGTTTCACTAAGTTCGAAGAAATTCGTGATTTTCAAGAGACTTAATTTTGACCAGGATGAATTTCACCCATAATGTCCCTGGTTATTATTATTTATAAATATAGGTTATACATGTATTAAGTACGTGAATGACGAGTTCAGACGTACATAACCATGTCTAAACAGAAATTCATATTTTATTATAAATTTACCATTTTCTGAAAACATAACTTTTGCGAATTGTCGTAATAAGCTGCTTCAACCATTACTGAACAGTTTCCATGCTACAATATATTTCGTAAACTGTGGTAAATATATGCTTTCATAATCAGGCAGGGATGTAGATAGATGGATATATTTATTTTTATAGATATGTAGAAAAAAAAAGAAATACATATCATCCTTGTGAAAAGTCATATGTCAAACGTGGAAGAAAACTAAACTTCGGACAGACGGTCCGATGGTTGCCAAAATTAACAACAAACAACAGACAAGGGGCGTAATCAATCATATTATCTCCCATATGAGCTGTCATGATGGCAAACCCCTTAAATAAAGAACGTATATAACAATAGGACATATACAGTTCAGGCTGTTTTTGGTCAAGGTCAACATTAATTGTCACAGTTTGTTACATTTAAAATTAGAGGATCGACAGTAAATGTCATCAAAAAAATAAGTGGCACAAAGTGTATTCACTTTATTGGCATCATGCGTTTTCGTTTCACTAAACAATGTTCACATATTTTGACATTTACCGACCACTTACCTTGGAGATGTCACCATTAAATATCATTCGTGACATCATCTTTCGGCGTTCATGACGTTTACAGGCGTTAAAGTGGTCATTGAATATTTCATTTGATTACATATTTTATATCATTTTGACTTATATTAATTATTTTACTAGTTATCAATATATAATGACTGATTAAAAGTTACATATAAAAGGAATAACATTAAGTAAGTTGGGAGATACCTTAGAGCACACAAAGTATGCATCATCTAATTTCTAACGTGTCCGTGCTATCAAATATGATCGAACTGAAGTTTGTCTTTCAAAAGCACATGGCTATAAAAATTACCAATATACCCCAAAATCGATACGATAAGCATGGAGCCAGTTTTTTTTCTCCACAATTATGTTTATTGAAGTTTTATCAACTTGTGGAAGTCCAAAGAAAATTTGCCAATAAGCCGAACTTTTAAGCAGAAGTAAGGCTTCCATTGTATTTCATTGTTCGCTTTCGAAAAGTAGTTCGTCCTATGAAGATAACCGAACATTACGTGAGTTGCATAATTTTATGCATGTAAGTGAAACTGTAGAGAAGAAATTTATATAATTATAGAAACAACACAGCTACTCAAAATTACATTTGAAATTTTATTGTCCAGTCATGTCTAAATGTAAGCGATACTGGTTGATTTTTTCCCCCCTTTATATTCGTATATCATGCATTATTATTATTATGAGATCCGCATATTATCCCATCGTACGCCAGTAACTATAACCAAGGATGTGTTTACACAGAAAGCACATCGTCTGCGAATAAAAAGCCAAACAACAATTAATTCTCATTAACATAACCTGATTTTTTCGAGTTTTGGAGGACTTTGTAACTTATATCTTTTTAATCTGTTAATGGCTATGCATATTCGTCATTCAGAGACTTTATTGGAACGTAATCAAAAACCATTAGGTAGCGATTTCTTTAAAACAGATGTTCCGAAACTCAGGTAGCGATATAACTCAGGACTCGCAGGGTCTGGTGGGATGTCTTCAAAAATAGCTCGAACGGTCATCAAAAGGATATTTTAAAATCGTATCCTGGGTCGGGGGTTTCTGGGGGTCATGTTTTGCAGTTTAGGGTGCCGTATATATAGGACAGGAACCACTGCTTTAAAGTAACGAAGTCAAAAATATTGACAGCAATTACGATATTCAATTCAAGAAACAAAATTGAAAACATATCGTGATGAATTTAATTATTGCATTGATATATCACGAGATATAGAAACTTTTCATTACAATGAAACGAGGCTTGCTCAGTTTTCTTTCAATAAAAAATGTACAACGAGAGGCATTTCAAAGATGTAACGTACTGCTATGATATAGTGTATTTATATCACATGCAGATATATATATATATATATATATATATATATATATATATATATATATATATATATATATATATATATATATATATATATATATATATTAGGGCATAACCGATTAGCATTTTTCTACCGATATCCGATTCCGGATTTTGGGCATGAAATTTTTCCGATTCCGGATACGATTCGATTAATCGGAAATGCTAAATCCGTATTTTTTTTCTAAAAAATTTCATCTTCCGTTTCCGGGTTTCTGGTATCTGGTTTTACCGTGTCTAGCATGTTACTTAGTACTTTACCATATCCGGCTTCATTTCCGGTTTTCACCCGTCGGTTCAAATAGATTGTCTCACAGCGTGGTTGTGTTGACCATATTGGACTTTTCTGACTTCTTATTTAACTTTATTAACGCACTATCGAATGACACGCAGTGTTAGACACGGTGCTATAGAAATTCAACCTTATTATTTTTATTATCGTTCCAGCCTTGTCCGACTCCGATTAATCGGAAGTTCATACTATCCGTTGGAATCCGATTTCCGGATCAAAAGTCGGTTATGCCCTAATATATATATATATATATATAAATATATATATATATATATATATATATATATATATATATATATATATATATATATATATATATATATATATATATATATATATATATATATATATATACATGCATTGTATATCCAACAAAAGGGAATATTGAATACCATCAGCTGTGTATTGGCGGAATGATCAACCTTGACAAAGCCATCTCCAGTGTGTTTAATACAAAATATAGTTCTTTACCTTTGCAAATTGTTAAGCTGCTTCGTTTAGTTTGCAAAGATATATTTTCTACTTACATTCATATTGATAAAATAATATAAGATACACTTGTGTTTGAATCAAGAAAGTAGAGCACTACAAACACAACATGGTTAACTACTTGAGCGTCCAAAGCGCTGGCTTTCTCTTAACGAATAACATATTTGAATAAGTTGGAAATAGAAACGAAGCGAAATTAGGAATTGGTAAGAGGTATTTCAAACATGTAAACATATTTATAATCATCTAAGTCATTGTTATAATTCAATTAACATTGCTACCAGCGTTACATTTGTTTATATCCTTCATTTCTAACTTTTCCCTTTCCCTGGCTGCGAATGACTACATTGTTTATATTATTCAATGGCCCAGTGACATCGTATCATAACAAAGACGAAAATTCGACACTCTTTTTCTTTAAATGGATTTTTCTGGTTTCTCTCTAGGATGACATACATCTCTCTCTCTCTCTCTCTCTCTCTCTCTCTCTCTCTCTCTCTCTCTCTCTCTCTCTCTCTCTCTCTCTCTCTCTCTCTCTCTCTCGCGCGCGCGCGAGAGAGACAGAGACAGAGACAGAGAGACAGACATACGTACACACACACACACACACACACACACACACACACACACACATACATACATACATACATACATACATACATACATACATACATACATACATACATACATACATACATACATACATATCGATGTAAGAAAAAATATTTCTTACGTTGTTAAATTATCCATTCCCATTAATTTAAATAATTACGTTTTGTCTTTCAAATTCGTTTTCCCTAACAATGAATTTGATTATGTTGATCTCTTTGAAATTTTGTGATAAAAAGACCATGTCTGCAAGTGTCAATGACTTTGCCATCTCAGCATGTCGTGATGGAAATCGAAATATTGAAATATCATTTACCTTCCCAACATGTCGTGATGGAAATCGAAATATTGATATATCATTTACCTTCCCAACATGTCGTGAGGGAAATCGAAATATTAAAATATAATTTACCTTCCCAACATGTCGTGAGCAAGGTGAAGATGACTTGAGCATTTCCACACCTAACAGAGATCCAAATGTCAATTATCATTGATCAATTTAAAATCGCAACATTTCGTCAAGGATATATATGTCGTGAAGGATATATATGTCGTGGAGGATATACATGTCGTGAAGGATATATATGTCGTGGAGGATATACATGTCGTGAAGGATAATTATGTCGTGAAGAATATATATGTCGTGAAGGATATACATGTCGTGAAGGATATATATGTCGTGAAGGATATATATGTCGTGGACGATATACATGTCGTGAAGAATATATATGTCGTGGAGGATATACATGTCGTGAAGGATATACATGTCGTGAAGAATATATATGTCGTGGAGGATATACATGTCGTGAAGAATATATATGTCGTGGAGGATATACATGTCGTGAAGGATATACATGTCGTGAAGAATATATATGTCGTGGAGGATATACATGTCGTGAAGGATATATATGTCGTGAAGAATATATATGTCGTGGAGGATATACATGTCGTGAAGGATATATATGTCGTGGAGGATATACATGTCGTGAAGAATATATATGTCGTGGAGGATATACATGTCGTGAAGGATATACATGTCGTGAAGGATATATATGTCGTGAAGAATATATATGTCGTGGAGGATATACATGTCGTGGAGGATATACATGTCGTGAAGGATATATATGTCGTGAAGAATATATATGTCGTGGAGGATATACATGTCGTGAAGGATATACATGTCGTGAAGAATATATATGTCGTGGAGGATATACATGTCGTGAAGAATATATATGTCGTGGAGGATATACATGTCGTGAAGAATATATATGTCATGGAGGATATACATGTCGTGAAGGATATATATGTCGTGAAGGATATATATGTCGTGGAGGATATACATGTCGTGAAGGATATATATGTCGTGGAGGATATACATGTCGTGAAGGAGATCCAACAGCAATTTCCATCTTTCTTCAACCTGTTGTGTACAATAAACCACGCTTTATCTTTCTGAATATTATATGCTGTCTACCTTAAACATTCCAGGTCTAAGATTCACACCGTTCTACGATGGTGTCGTTGCCTGACATCAGGAAGAAAATAACTTCATAAATTTTGTAAACAAACAGAGCGGGGTGGCAATCGATCATAATAAAATCATGAAAAATCAAGAATCGTCCAACTGTTGAATTTGAAATAGCCAAAATCTTATGTTACGTGAAGCTATTAAAATCTACTTGACCGCAGGCAATCGGATCACAAGATGTTTATGGCGTCTTGAAAAACATTTTCTGTTATTGTCCCTGTAGATATGCCCCTTGTATAGCTATTACTCCTTCCAACATATGCTATGTCACCAATTATGATTTTGAATAACAGTTTTTTTTTCGAACATAAATACATTTTCTGCGTTTGTGGTTTTCTTTTTAATTTAGAGTTCTTTGTTCTTTGAAGTATATTGTCTATCGCTTTGGGGATGATAGAAGACGTAAATACCAGGCATCAAGTCTTACTGACCACGTTGCATTAATTCGTCTTGTCGTGAGATTTAGCAACAGATTTTTAGACAATGAGATGGCTTTTCAATAACATTTATCAATATTCTCAACCTTGGGTGTTAACCGTTACAGTTTACAAAATGCCCAAGTTTGATGGTTCGGAAATAGTTGTTCTGAACAATAAAAAGGTGTACTTTTCTTTAGGTTCCTTTATTGCATCCAATAAAACAATTTTCACCTGGTATAACTCTGAACCAGGTGGATTTATTCTGTGTGCCAGAAATACCAAGGACCACACTTGAACAATGTAAACAGACTAGGCGGGTGTCAAGCTTTCCTCAGGCGACTCTAACTCATGGCGCAATAGCCTGATGTGGGCTCTGGTGTCGTAACTCAAAAACCTGATTTGGGCTAGGTCTGTTTTTCTCACAAACGCAGGCATTGACCCAGCGATATGTGCGAATGTTTACTAACACAGACAAGTTCATGTCAATAAAATTTGTGATGTGGGTGGGGTGATGGCTTGTTTAATATATGTAGCAAGGTACGAGAGTTTGCTTCAATGATACAGTTCAAATCCGATTTTCCCCCGCATTTGGCAACATTAAAATGTCGTTGTAATAGACAGTAATTACAAAAATAGCCCATCCCCACCCCACCATCCCCTTTAAATGATTAGGTCAGTTATACATTCCTTGATGTACGCTAAATTTGATTTTTGTTTATTTATTTTGTATAGTTATATATTACCGTGCTTGTTTTCAATTATAATCAATAGGCTTCTTTTTGTAACGTCAAGTACAAGTATTGATTGTCTCTCTTACTAGGACGGCCTCATTCGAGTATTACTGCGTCTTTACCGGCATACACACAACAAATATGACATAATCCCACATTACCGGCATACACACAACAAATATGACAGATTATCCCACAGATAATCCTTGTCACTCCACTTAATTAATTTCCATAAACGAGCTGAAATGTTTGAGAAAAAAGGTCTTCAATAATACCGTTGCAATATTATTTAAGTGCATAAGTCCAGCACTGGAAAATAATATTTTAGCGTTGATGACTTCCTGAAGGATAAAGACCAAGTGTTTACCATGGTGATTACTTCAGATTTAAAAATATATATATATATATAAAAAGACAAATAGTAGCGAGCTATAACAACTGCAAATATTACTCATTGACTATCCTTACCCAAAGAAAGCCAACCAAACTCCTTCTCCCCCCCCCCCCCTTGAACAAGTTATGTCTGCATATAATATTGATTATCAAAAGCTGAAACGTGCTGTTAATGAGAAAGAAAAACAAAGAAACAAGCAACATGTAAAGCAAGTATTATAAACAGTTAACTAAAAACCAAAAGCAATGAAGAAAGAGAGCTCAGTACAATTAGAATCGCTAGGTGAGTATTGAAGCACGATAATTTAAGGTTTATTTTGCTTTAATTAACTTAAACAAGTCACAAAATATAGGCTGCAAAAATGACAGAATGATATTATGAGAGAGAAAGAGAGAGAGAGAGAGAGAGAGAGAGAGAGAGAGAGAGAGAGAGAGAGAGAGAGAGAGAGACAGACAGAGAGACAGACAGACAGACAGACAGACAGACAGACAGACATACAGAGGCTGAAAGGTCTGGATCACAGATGAGTCAGGTTCCTGGTTCATCGGGTTTGTTAAAGAGGAACAAATGAAACCTACAATAACAAACAACGATGGAATACTCCAAGAAAATAAAGCAATGGAAGATGTGAGTCGACATATGGGGAGATAGCTTATTCAACCCGAAGTTATGCAGACTACCTTTCGTGCATACATCCCTATTTGGTCTGAAATTGCAAGGAGGGTTATCTCCGTGGAACTCTCTGTCCCATGGGAAGAACGGAAAAAGAGACACATGAAAGGAAGGCGGACATGTACTAAGAACTGGACAGAGAGCTTTTGAGCAAAACGTTAGAAGACGTGGCTCTTTCAGATGGTAATAGGATGCACGGGTTTCCTGCAGTTGACCTGGTGGATGCCGAGTGCCGCTGTCGATCATTACGTCATTTGCACTGAGAACAAGACGAAGAAAAGCGAAAACAGCAGCGATTCTACCGATAGCGTCTGTTTAACCGCCGTTTAAGTGTATATCAACACTTAATAATAATGGATATTTGAAGCATGTAAAATTAATCAATTAAAATATGTTTTAATATGTATATACCTTTCAGTTATATGATTTTATTTATGTAAGTCTCTGTAATAAAAGAAATGTTTCGTAAGGACCTCTGCAGATAATTGTTTTTATTCGCGTGGATAAGTACTATAAATAGTTAAAATGCAGAGCTGTTTGGTTTTGTACCGTCGTGATGAAATTGGTAAATACGCAATTTTTCACATACCCAAATAATTTTTTTTGTGGTCCATTATAGCACTATAACCACCAGGTGTTTCTTTTAAAGAGCTTTTTGTTCATTCGCGATCTTTAAAAATGCGTGCTAATTATGTCAGATAAAAGATTGTTCGAATAACTTAACCTCTGAAAACTGAATACAATAGCACGTGCCGTCTTGATTATAATTCCAGAATGGTACTCTGTTCTCAAACAGATATCAACACAGTATGTGTCACAGTCCAATGTAAAAGTGTATGTAACAGATATCAACACAGTATGTGTTACAGTCCAATGTAAAAGTGTATCTCAACATGAGATTTTACCCTATGAGTTACCAAGCTATTTTCAAGAATCCTAATAATTATAATTATTGAATGCTTAATTAATATTTAATATTTAATTATATT
>JAQISU010000017.1:11827500-11910000 GCA_029339505.1 Unio delphinus | reverse complement strand
CATACATACATACATACATACATACATACATACATACATACATACATACATACATACATACATACATACATACATACATACATATTGACATACATACATACATACATACATACATACATACATACATACATACATACATACATACATACATACATACATACATACATACATACATACATATTGACATGTTGACTGCGTTTTATTTTCATTGAAGACTTTCAGATGTCTACCATATAGAAAATCTTTAGCCAAATGTATTGTTGTTAGGTTTATTTTATAAGACCGTACCGTTCACAAAGGTATACAAGTACCTCATTTAACATTCCCAACGTCTTAATTTGATATTTGATATTTTTTTAAAATGGTAATAATATCATGTACGCTGATTTGTTGTATCCAAATTATAAATTCTTCTTAGGTACATTTATAAGCATAATAAATTAAGAACATATCTACCTGAAACAGAAACATAATTTGAGGAATGTTTAGATAAACTCTGTACGAACCGAACAAAAGTTTTGCTTCGAAGCAACAAAGTGGTTTACTTTTTTAGGAGATTGAGAGAGAGAGAGAGAGAGAGAGAGAGAGAGAGAGAGAGAGAGAGAGAGAGAGAGAGAGAGAGAGAGAGAGAGAGAGAGAGAGAGAGAGAGTATACTATTGCGGAATTCCAACATATATTATAGCCTATCTGATAAAGCAAGAGTACGAAACAGAGACTTTTTGAACAGGTTTAGTGTTTGTTTATCTGTTTTTAAATGTTCTCTTGATTGCCTAGTTTGTTTGTCTGTAATAAGTAACACGTAATAAAGTTTTAAGGGTCAACATGCGTACACGGATCCATTCCTGGCCGCCCGCCTTTGGTCAGCCAGTATTTATTGCTTTTATGACCTCCCTTGTCGGACAGGTTATTGGTCTGTTATTATCAAGTCTTCGCCATGTGGTATACATTTTAGCTGGATTATCAGCAATCCTTACAGAAATGGACAATATTCTTTTTCTCAGAGAGAGAGAGAGAGAGAGAGAGAGAGAGAGAGAGAGGGGGGGGGGAGATCCGATGTATAACCATGTTTATCACTGCCAGCTAGAGTGTATTATCACATATCATCTGTCAAAAAATCAATTGTCAACTGGCCCACACAAATTAATCAAAATAATATAGCAAACCGATGTCAAACACTAGATTTTAAATATACTCTACCTATTGGACACACGTCAGATAGAATGTTACCAAAGCACAGTCATCAAATATTCTGTGAAAAATAGTAGTTCATCTTTCCTGACACTCATTTCACTACACCAGCTGATAACTGCAACATTCAAGAAATATAACTTTTCTATAATAGAAATAGCTCTTAAAATATAATTATTTACTTAAAATTCTGTTTCATTGTTTATTGTTTTATTGAATAATCAAAACGCTCATTTTTTTTGGTTAGATTAGTTAATTTAAGATCTGGAAAAGCACCATTCTCTGTATTTACTCTGATTTTATTTGAAGGCTGATTCTATCATAGTATTGGCTTTCTCAAAAATTCTCGTGTGTAACTAAATGTCACACTAAGCGGCCATCATGCCCATGTTTGCTTTTACTGTTTCTATTATAAGAAATAGTTAGAAGCTATTGAATGATCTAAACATTAAAAATTAAAAATACACGTATTTTGTTGGCATATGGAACGTCATGTAGTGCTATTTTAGCACCTATCATTCTCACGTTTAGTTTGACGTTAGTCCGCTAAAAGGTTATCAGTTTGAAAAGTGTCACTTTTATTACCGGTGGGTCTCCTAAAAATAATCAAATGTTATTGGACTCGAATCGGAAAGAAATGAGTATTCTCCAGTTGGTGTTATTTTACTTTAATCGGAAAGAAACGAGTATTCTCCAGTTGGTGTTATTTTACTTTAATCGGAAAGAAACGAGTATTCCCCAGTTGGTGTTATTTTACTTTAATCGGAAAGAAACGAGTATTCCCCAGTTGGTGTTTTTTTACTTTATTCGGAAAGAAATGAGTATTCTCCAGTTGGGGTTATTTTACTTTAATCGGAATGTTGTAAACCATCGCATAATCAAACAAAACCTTGCATGTGAGTAATGGATCTCGTACTGTATTGATTGTGATTAACGTCGTACGGATTCAACAATGATGAATGTTTTAATTATATTGAGACAGAATACCTTTTTCAATTTGTTTTCATTCAAAGGTAGAAAAAGTTAAAATTGAAAGTGCAAGTAATGTATTGATTATATACGTAGTCGAATGTTTTTTTTAAAATTTATTATTATTGACTACATATTGATGACGATCGTTTCTTTGCACATTGAGCATTCGTTAGTCAAAAAAAGGCCGGGTAGAAGATTTATCTCAGAGATACAAAAACACTATTATTCTATAAGAACATTTCGAATTTTACTCGCTAAATTTATCTCTGAAAAAGACCCCGACATATGCAAGTGACGAGTGTTATAAGTATGTTTTTAAGGTATAGAAATTAACGTTCCGGTTCTGGCTTCGCACATTTAGCCCGGGTAGAAGATTTATCTTAGAGATACGAAAACAATATTATTCTATAAGAACATTTAGAATTTTACTCGCTAAATTTATCTCTAGAAAAGACCCCGACATATGCAAGTGACGAGAGTAATACGTATGCGGTTAAGGTATGGAAGTTAACGTTCCGGTTCTGGCTCGCTGGTTAGGAAACATAGTCGATTCCATCATTTATTCAGCTTCGACAATACGTTGTAATTTGCAGACGTATATAACTTACGGCAAAAGTCTGCGGACAGAAGTATTAAATCCCATTTTGTCAATCGCCTAACAGTTTTGGGTTATTTTTGTGTACTTTCTGATATATATTTTGGACGCGTTGTTTTGTCACGTTATTGCATTGTTCCAGTTGGCATTTGTATTCAAAATTGTTAGTGTAAAATTATAAACTTTGTTGCTGATGACTTCAGCTAAAACTCAAGTCATTGTATATCGTAGTTTATCTTTATTATCAGTCTGATGACTTCAGCTAAAAAGCAAGTCATTGTAATTCGTAGTTAATCTTTATTATCAGTCTGATGACTTCAGCTAAAAATCAAGTCATTGTAATTCATAGTTTATCTTTATTATCAGTCTGATGACTTCAGCTAAAAATCAAGTCATTGTAATTCGTAGTTTATCTTTATTATAAGTCTGATGACTTTAGCTAAAAATCAAGTCATTGTACATCGTAGTTTATCTTTATTATCAGTCTGATGACTTCAGATAAAATCAAGTCACTGTACATCGTAGTTTATCTTTATTATCAGTCTGATGACTTCAGCTAAAAATCAAGTCATTGTACATCGTAGTTTATCTTTATTATCAGTATGATGACTTCAGCTAAAAATCAAGTCATTGCATATCGTAGTCTATTATCAGTCTGATGACTGGTGTGGAAATAGAGTTAGGATGCTTGATATGTTCTCTTTTATCTTTCAGTTTCCTTTATTTAGATGCTCGTTTTACTGGAAATTGACGATATTGTCAAACTTGTGAAACTTCTTCATTTGTATTTCAAGAATAAAAGCATTAGCATACGCGTAATTTTAAATTTAGATAATTGATGTTTAACCCTTGAATTGTATGTACCTCTCATATTAGCATAGAACAAGATATCTGAACCTTCGAGACAAATATACTCCCTCGTACGAGGAGGAGAATGTTGTATACCTCTTTGATCTAGTCATTATTGTAGATATAGTATTAACTAGCTTAGTTAGGTTGCTCAAAAAGACGAAGATCAATTTTCAATTAAGTTAAAAAAATGATCGACCAAATGCTGATAGTTAAACTAAAATTGCAGATGGTAATTAGTAAAATGAGTAAGGTTCAAGACGGTGTAATAAGGTAAATTCTCACGTTTGCAGCCAATGAGTAAAGAGATAACTGCTAACGAAATTCATGGGGATCTTTTGGGACCAATCACGTTCACATATAAGCGATATGACAGCATGTTAACTTATTTAAAAATAGTAAACTGAACAGATTATATGTAAACTGTGCCAACCATGTGATAAGTTCGCATTATCTGTTGAAAGCTAAGGCGAAAATAAATTGTCATTTCGGATTGCAAAGCCCATTTATAGAGATTTGTGTTAGCAAAAAAACACACGTGAGAAATATTGTATTCTTTGATGATGTCTATGAATCCCTTTGTAATATACAACTTGCAAAATATGTTCCTTTCATCATTTCATAGAAAAAGGAGAAGTAGATATCTAACTATAATAGTAACCTTTCAAAGAATTAATATTTTGTCATGGCGTTCTACCATCGGTATGTACAATAACAGCTATCTGCTTTTATTCTTGTTGCATCGTACAAAATGTATGTTGTAAATTCTTGATACATCAGTATGTCATGTCCTTGCTGATGGAATTGCTTTTTGGTTATTGAGCTAACAATGCGATTGTCTTTACATAACGAAATAAATTTTTTGTGGAGTTATGTTTGCTCTCTCTCTCTCTCTCTCTCTCTCTCTCTCTCTCTCTCTCTCTCTCTCTCTCTCTTTTTTACCAGCATCGTAGGTATTGCCACATTTTTAGAATAATCGATTAGTTATTCAGTATAAATTGAAACAGTTGTATCATGATTGATTAGTCATTCAATATCGTTGAAGCACAAGTGGCCTAAATGTTTAGAAATGTACAAAATAACTGGTCACAATATCGTCTCCAAAATATATTGGCTTAGTCTTACACTGGCCCAAGAGAGCTGAGGATATAAACTGGAAATAATGCAATGTCTTCAATACCAACAGGACAATTGTTCGGAAAGCCTGATACACTCGAATGAAGCTGCCTTCTAACTCAATAGTAGAAATTGAGGATAAAATTGGATATACTCGAATGAAGCTGCCTTCTAACTCAATAGTAGCATTTGAGGATAAAATTGGATATACTCGAATGAAGCTGCCTTCTAACTCAATAGTAGCATTTGAGGATAAAATTGGATATACTCGAATGAAGCTGCCTTCTAACTCAATAGTAGCATTTGAGGATAAAATTGGATATACTTGAATGAAGCTGCCTTCTAACTCAATTGTAGCATTTGTGGATAAAACTGGATATACTCGAATGAAGCTGCCTTCTAACTCAACGGTAGCATTTGTGGGGTAAAAAACTGGATATACTCGAATGAAACTGCCTTCAAACCCAAAAAGATGTTAAGTTGTGTTATGATAGCCACTCTCCAATTCTAGTTTATCAGACATTGAGATCTAAAAGCCCACTCCATCCCTACTCACATAAACACAGCACACAAACAAACTTACGTTCAGATCAGAACGACAATATTACATATAGTAATACCGACATCCTTGATATTTCTATTGACTAAACTTCCCACAGAGGTCAATGTGCGTACACTAAGTGTTGCACAACTTTATTGTTTTATTGATGTCAATATTGTAACATGAAAGAATTTACGTCTTCGGGTCCCAAATCATGATGACCGAGTTCTCTTTAGTCCTGACCTTATGACGATTTGTTTAAATGATGCGCGCGAGTCTTCATGTACATATCATAGGAAAACTATACGAAATTATACTACATTTTACAGTATACATCGTTAGGTTCTTGTGCATCCATCCATTGTGACAAATGTTAATTTTAAACCATTTACCTTTTTTGCAATTAGTCGAAAACAGCACTACTCTAGCAAAGAGTAGAGATCGAACACAATTGATTGGAAATCATAAGATACTTTCCCAACGCTTGAAAGTCTTTAACGTTAATCAACACCTTCAACTACATTCAGTTTACTCGACTATCTTCGTTCTGACTTAACATTCTCAATGCATAAACAACGAAAACTTTTGAAATACACGTTATCACAATAATCCGTTTTGTAAGCAGCTCTTCTTCTTTATATCCCAAAATTTCTTAACATTGATTGCAAACCCAAATGATAACAATTATGTAAGTTATATTTATCCGTTTATCAGTTATATTTGTTTCATGATACACACATATTGAAATAGTTTCAATGTGATAATGTTATTTGGAATGATGTATTAAAATTGATAAATGTAAACTTGCGCACTTTCTTCCTGTTCCTAAAGAGGCGACCAACGAGATTTTTCCAACAATAGACAAATATCTCTTCTAATATGTGTCGCAAACAGCTTAAAAATGCATCGCAGTATATGCAATTCATTAGAAAACCTCAACATTTTTGTACTGCATTTTGTGATATATCGAAAGCTTTTGATCGGTTCATTTTCATGTGAAGAATGCGCTGTGTCATGTAATCTGATATAATGGTTTTAAAGGTATTTAAGTAAGAAAAACCAAACGGTCATTTTCCACGATTATTTTTAAAAAATACTGGAAATCATTATAATCGCTGGTGTGCCATAAGGATCCATGCTTGGACAGCTCTTGTTGTTAATTTATGAACACGATATTTTCGATGGTATGAACGCTCTCACTCTTTTTTGCAGGTAACTGATCTCTTCATCATCTCTTCATCATTCATCCTCATATTGAGTTTAAGAGCAAATTTCTAGTAAAACACTAAAACACAAATTTAGCAGACATATCTGATCCAAACTGTGTATAACGTATATAAGGTCTATCGTGAAATATGACGGACGGTGTATTTTTGGACCGATGCTTGTTGATCAATGGGGAACATTTGGAAAACCTTCAGCTTGAAACGGAACGAATAATGACAGGACTTTAAAAGTACACTAGAATATAATATCTCCTTTCTGAAACAGGGTGGTACATTATGCTATACAGCCGACAAAGTCAAATATTATTCGTAGTATACAACATTAAAACAAGCCAAATTCCAGATTATCTCATTGAATTACTCCCTCCCCATGTGGCCGAAAAGATAAGTTAAAATCCTTCGACGTTCAAATAATATGGTCAGTTGCAATTACAGACCAAACCGCTCCGGTGGCCTAGTGGTTAGAGCGTCAGCAGCGGAAGCGGGAGGTCGTGGGTTTGATCCCCGGCCAAGTCATACCAAAGACTTACAAAAGTGGTACTAACAGCTGCCTCGCTTGACACTCAGCATTAGTAGGTTAGTGTTAGGACTAGTCAGCCTGGTGTCAGGATAATGTGACTGGGTGGGACATCATGCTACATGTCTGCGGCATCATGCTCGACATCACTTTAAACTGCTTCACAGCAGGCACCGTAGCGATATGACTGAAAATTGTTAAAGCTACGTTAATCAAACAAACAAACAATTACAGCCCAAATGCTACGAAATCATCATTTATACCCTCAACAGTTTCTTTGTGAAACAATCAGGAACATGATACTCAATATACTATGTCCTTCAGTGTTAAATGTGTCCACGTATAGTATCTAGCACACTGCCAAGTTTTATTAACCCTGGATATAATCCATGCAGATTATGACGTAGCGGGAGTTCTTTAAAAGATAATCTTGTGCACAACTTGTTGACACCCCACGTATTCCTACGGTCCCAGGGTAGTTAACGAAATATTTTGCAGTGACATATGTAACTATTAGCTTAGATTTACTGCTTTTTGACGAAAGGGTAAAGCCAGTGCAACATTTAGAATTTATCATTTTTTACACAATTTTTTTCCCCAGTATATATCGATTTAAATAATGTATTCAAATCGCGATTACTCTCATTGTGCCCATTCCGTCACTCTCTACGATCATTTCCATTATTAATAAGTTATCATGTTGAATATTTTGTAATAATTTGCATTATGTAGGATGGGCTTAATTTAAGTTTATAGATTGTGTGTCAAATCCCACTGTATCATATAGTGACATTAAAATATGTTTTAAAAAAAATTGATAATGACCTATGTTTACAATATTGTTCAGTTTTGCCCTGTGTTATATCCATGAGACGATACCATATAATGAGTTTTAATTTGCATATTTTCTTTGTTTTGAAATGAATATTCATCTGAACAGTTTTGCCACCAAAATAGCTTAGTGATGGTACACTTATAGAAAGATCGTTGTATTTGGAATTTACGCTGGCTACGCACAATTGTTTGTTTAAATGGCGCGGGAGTTATTCATAAGCTACTCATATCTTTCTATGATTTATACCATGGAAGTCGTCCACAATTACCAAATGTGAAGAGAATGAAGTCAGTCCATATATTTGTTTTTACTGCAAGACTACGGAAACAAAAGAATTCATGGAAAGCAATTTCAAAAGCATATGTCCAATGTAGATCATATGTTGTTAAGTGTCACTAGAGTATTCTTTCCAGATCCAACCATCCGAGTTTTTTTATGTAAATAATAAAGGTGGGAATGATGTTTTCTTAAACATCAAAGAAATTATTAAAAACCACCAAAGAATAGTTGACTGAATTAATCAAAACTTTATTTCCAAGTTGTAATGAGTGTCTGAACATGATCAATATTATTAAAAAAAGTCGATGAAGATCGTGAGTAATAAACGAAGGCGTCATTAGTGTCTGGAAATGCCTCTTCTAAGAATAATTTAATGTATTGTTTGCATGACTTATGTCTGAACTAGCCAAACTAGTTCAAGACGCATTATCGGAATGTGCTGTCAAACTGTAGTAACGTACTTCTATTACTGGATGCGGTCCGTTATTATTTGCAACATTCCTTTACACATTTTAGTAGTTATAACACTTATGATTTATTTCCAATTTAAAAAATGCTTTGAGTTTGCAATAACTTGCATGTTACTGAGACCGCCAAATCGCTTATTCATTGCAGGCCTCAGTTGAACCAGTCAAATATAAAGCACCAGCTTGCTGGCCTCATTGGTACTAAACAGTCATATAAAAAACACCAGTTTGCTTTCTTTAAAAACGTTCAGTATACAAAATAGCACGTGGATGAAATTTGGATAAGATTGACTGACTTCTTGATGATTTCAAAACCGTTACATATTTTCATGGCATTTACGATTTCGCAAACATAAACTGAATCTCCTATTTTAAAGAATTAATATGTTCTTGAATCATAAACAATCGTAGGGACACGAATGGGGTTCTAACATAGTGTTTTAATTGATTTTCAAGCTTCATGAATCATATTAAGTAAAAATTTCAATTAGTGAAATCGTATAGTTTTCACAAATCAAAACGAATCTCAATAAATAAATAACTCACGTATATCTTAATCATGGTTGACAAATATTGCCAAAGCACCCAGAAAGGGCGCATGAATACATAATTAGTTATTATCTGGTATTAAGAACTAATTATCATCAGAGATTGTTTAAAATGGCATCATGTGATGTAGACAAATAGCTTCGTGTTACAAAGGCATGGACAGGGAGTGTCCTTTTGAGTCCTACTCACCTAAATCATAGTTAACGACTGTTTGCAACTTTTTGGGTTCACAAATCTATAGTGTATATATTCAATGTAGACTTATGTGTAACAATTAAATGAATCCAGTAACTACGCAGTCGCCACATGGATTTTAACCATTACAATCCAGTCTTAATGCAGCAAACATGCAGGATGATGCCCCAAAAAGGAACAATAAATATTATTAAAAACCGAAGGTAATGCATTATCATAACAAAAATAATATTTGGCTGCTATGTTTAGATGTGATTGGAGTCTACAAAATAAATCAAAATGTAGTCTGTGTATGTCTTTTTACCCCGTAAATATGTCCTAAAAGTAATAAAATTATGTAAAGATCTTTATATGACATCAGTTAGATCAAAACTGGAAACGACAGGTATCTGGTAGTGACAGTCTGTGTTAAGAAAATAGTTTTCTTCGAGTTACAAAAAATGTTGGTCATATATTTTCATAGATTCCAAAAAAAATGTGGTTTGGTTAATATCGCAACAGTCATAAGGTGTACCGACATTTTATATTTAAAAAATGGAATAATTGTTTTGTCTTGACCTACATAATATTTCGTGACATTCTTCGACATCCTAAAAAGATCGCGGTTTATTCTAGGATATTACAGATCATTGACATCTCACATCTGTCCGCGTGTGATCAAGTAGAGGTTCGAGCAGCGTGGATGAGTGATTCTTCCAGTGTTTTGCAAGCGTTCTTTCTCCACCAAAACTATAAGCCGCCATGTTAAATCTATCGTGTTTTCCTTCATTGAGTTAAACACATACCACTGCAAACCCCTCACTAAAATGAATATTCAAAGATTTATGAGCTTTGCCATTTCGAACCGCTTTTGAAGCTTTTGAGAAGCAATGGAAGGGATCGGGGATTAAGTGGCAGAAGTTAAAAAAGTAATATTATTCTTGCTTAAATCTGCAGATTAAAAGGAAATGAAAATTCTTATATCCTTTATACTACTTGAATAACAGAAGAAAAACACTATCTTAGAATGAAAATTTCAGCCCCCACCATCCATGTATTAAACAAACACCTTTTATTTTAGTTAGGAGCTGATCACAGTTCTTGTCACTTCAGCCTATTTAGAATCGTCCAATTTTATCCTCGGGTAAAGAAAGTAAATTTTTAATCAGATTGCTTGCACCAAATAGCAGGGATTTGCATGCTTTATATATTCAACCGCAGGGCTCGTTGTACGAGAAAGGAAGAAAACTGGCCAATGAATGGAGGGCTGCGGGACCCAACCTGTAACAATATAGCACAAAGGAAAAGAGGATTCCACAGCCTTCGGTATTTTGAACCCTGCCAGATTGTCTAATTTTCGTCTATCAATGTGAGACTTACGTCAGCAATAATCAAGAATGAACATGTCAACAGGCCTCGTTCAAGTTATGATATTGATAGAGAATTTTACATGTAAATTTTGAAGAGTGACTAAATATTGGAATAAAAGTTGGGATTAGCATTCCGAGCGGAAAGGTAAATCTAAACAACCCCTATCATAAAATTCAGCACTGAAAACATCGTGAGATGAAATTTATTATTGTATTTTGCCATGTTAGTAGTAATGTAAGTAAATACTTATCCAAATCTTAAATATGTTCAGTAATTTACACATATATGGGAATGGTTTGTTTTGAACCTACCTTTCCGTTAATGGTGAACTATACGACTATTAGAATGCTAACCGCAACTTCCGTTCCAGTACTTGTTAAATCTTGCAAAGTCGGCTAATACGTGCTGAATTCTTTGCAAGATGCCATGCATTTAACGAAGTCTGTTTAGATGTTTTGAAAATGCATCCATTCTTTAGTAAAGCTGGGTTTCCTTTTACATTAGGAAACACAAATATGACCAGTCGGCAGGGTTGGAAAAACCTAGGGGTGGGGAATAATATTTTGCCTTGTCTTAAATTATTATAGACTGACCCCACCGTTGACCGATACTCCTAATATTCTTTGCAACAAGCCACTGTGATTCAAAGGAAGGTAACATAATGAATAATTTACACAATAAGAAGGTCTAAGAAAGAGTCAAATAATTTAATATGGTCTAAATCACAAAATATATCAACTGCTACAAGTTAGTACAGTTTAAACAGTTCTCTAATGCTATCAAGGGATTTTCAGCTGTATTTTGGTACAGGCAAATTACAACGTATCAAGACCTAGACATCCCGAATTAAGTTGGAGATAATGTGTAACAAGGCAACATGAGTGTTACTGTGATAGTGAGTTAAACGCTAGGGCAACATTTGCAGGAATAGGCAAGCAAAGAGAAAAGCAAACAATACGAACGTGGTTGGGGTTGGGTGGAGTAATGTTGAATAAAGGAATAAAGGTGGCTTACATTTGTTGTGTGCATTGTCTGTATATATGATGAAGCATAGAGACATGAGCCTCACTTGCTTTGAAAGCAGAAACATGGACCACCTCCAGCATAACATCGTACGCATTATCCTGCTATTTATAATGTGCATTGACCTTCATGACATTTAAAACAAATATGATATGAGCATACAGCAGCAACTAATTTTGTCTAATACTAATTTTAAAATGAAGGGTTTACAAGCTAATCCGTCTCATGACATGAAGTAATCTTGTACAAATAAATCGCCGAATCTAAGACATAACTCGTGTTTACTACTAGTCATTTTTACTGGGAAATTCATCGCCTATGTGCGTCTTTCGCTCTTATCATCAACGACATAAAAGTGGCTTTGGAAACCAACTAATTGCTAATTTGATACACCGAATGGCTCTCTTTTTATTTCCTTATTTCCATATATAATCCATCTTGAGCGACATCCGTCGGGTCTTCCAAACGTCTTATCTTCTCAGCTGTATTTATGCACCAAATTAAGAACTAAAGTTTGTAAGCACGTTGCTTATTCCTTCATCCCTCATGACCATCCTCATCCATCGTCGGAATTCAAGGTCAGACCTGCCTCCAAACATTCTCGCCTTCAGTTTAAATTAAATATATTCTCCATATTTTGAATTAACTTTCGTAATTTTATCTTCCCTGGGCAAGCCGATAACTGAGAAACGTTTTAATTGCCATCCTCGAGAGGACATGTAGGTTAGGGGGAACTTTTATGCCCATTTTACGAGCGACCAAACAGACTGAATTACCGTCAAGAAGAATCTACATCTCCCTGGTGGATCTTTGCAACTTTTGTTGCAACTTTGTTGTCATGTGTGGTCCTAAACGACGGCTTCTCTCAAACGCCTAATTAGGCTGTTCGTTCCATAAACAGATTAGAAACTGATATGTCCACAGTTTTATTAGAGCCATGCATTTGCTAATTATAACGCGGATAAAATATATTTAAGGATATCACTTAATATTAATCAATTGTGTATCAACATGTTTCCAGTTTTGCAGTATATTTCGGAACAGATTGCAAAGCTTCTTAAAATGATTATATTTTGGACACTTAGAATTGTTTCAATTAACTAAATTTCCACCCTGCATATTATTCAGTATAAACAACCCGCCCCAGGGAACATTAGTTCGCATCTTACTAATGGGAAATTTGATGCATCCGTATTCGTACTACCCCATGTATTCTGTTTGTATTTTTTGACTAGTTTTGCTTTTAACTTTACGTCTTAAATCCAAGGGCAAATGCGTGTCATTTATCGGAAATGAAAATGCTCTTAGGAATCAAAGATCTTGCAGAAATTTAAGATACAGAGAATCATTTGACCTGTTATCTGACAAATGTCCAATGTGCTGCCAACTTAACATTGTTGTTAGTACTTTACTGACATGACAAATTACAAATGTCCAATCTGCTGAAAACTTAGCATTGTTCTTAGTACATTACTGACATGACAAATGACAAATGTCCAATGTACTGAAAACTTAGCATTGTTGGTAATACTTTAATGACATGACAAATGACAAATGTCCAATGTGCTGAAAACTTAGCATTGTTGGTAATACTTTAATGACATGACAAATGACAAATGTCCAATGTACTGAAAACTTAGCATTGTTGGTAATACTTTAATGACATGACAAATGACTAATGTCCAATGTACTGAAAACTTAGCATTGTTGGTAATACTTTAATGACATGACAAATGACCAATGTACTGAAAACTTAACATTTTAAGTAAAATCACTGTTGTTCTACAAAGTAGAATGTCCAAGATTATCTCGTTGAAGTTATTATATACCGAGTTAGAATGTTTCTTAACGAAACGGCATCGCACATAAGAATTCTGAAGAATATTATAGAATATGCGGAAATTCTTAGCCTCAGAAAACATATAGGCACTACCTATTTTCTGAAGAATGACGAGCCACGTTCGTGTCAACCTGCAAATTCCATTGTTGTGCTTTTGAATGATGTGGTTGGATATACTTCTAGGAATGCATTTTGGCAACTTTATATATATATATATATATATATATATATATATATATATATATATATATATATATATATATATATATATATATATATATATATATATATATATATATATATATATATATTCAGTTAGTTAGCTCATATCAGCTCTACCAGTGAGATCAGCAAATTTACGTAGCGTACAGTAAAGTGTCATCTCTCGATTCCCATTTATTTGCAACAAATTTATCAGCGTTGCCGAAATGTCCTAGATAAGGCAAGAAACATTGTGTCACGTCTGTTATAGATAGTTGATGAAATCTAACTAACCTTATATCGTGTCATTTTCTTTCATATTTTCGAAAACGCCGTTTATAACATAGTAATGTAGTATTGTTCATTGTGTAGTTCAGCTAACTAGATGAATGTTCACTAGCGATATATATATATATATATATATATATATATATATATATATATATATATATATATATATATATAGAGAGAGAGAGAGAGAGAGAGAGAGAGAGAGAGAGAGAGAGAGAGAGAGAGAGAGAGAGAGAGAGAAATAACGGCGGGGGGGGGGAATTTATACAGACAGATATAATAGGCATTCGTATTTCTCGTCTTTTCCATTCTATACTCTGCATTATCATCTCAGAGAATGCCTAGTAGCGTCATCATTATTGAGGGTTGTCTGACATATTGGTACCATTCTCTACGAGCTTTCACATGTTTTAATTTAGTTCTATCTGTTTCAGATATATGTTGGCAGATTTTCATTCCATGTTTATAAAATACATAAATATGTCATGCTTTATCTTACATTTCCGAAATATACAAATTCAAAATTTATCTTCGCGAGAAGCTCCTTACTCGCTTATTTTGATAGATTGTTGGTTTGTGTTCTATTGTTAAACATAAACATAGAATATTTATTTCATGGTAATTTTTCAAAGTAATTGTTATTGAACCGCAATATTTTTATACCGTTCGAGACATAAAGCGATACCATTCCACCTCCATTGTTCTGTTGCTGTTCTTGCCGGATAGGCTCGAATATTCTCATTGATGTAAAGACGATGACTAAGGGGAAAATACTTTAATTTTTTTTTATCAAAACATATCTAGTTTGTCTTCTCTTCTGATTTTACATTCACAGATCCCACACGGATATATCAACTTTAATACAAATTACATGTTCACGTACAATGAGAAGTGGAAAATTAATGCAATGACGTTAAAGACAAACTTTCATATGCATTGTGTCCGTTTGAATACATGCAGTAAAACAAAACGGTCATTATGTTAAGTAATAAACGTAGGCCGCTGCGTGTTACTCATATTTCCTTTCGCACAGTATGATGTAAAACAATATATCATAACGCGTCGTATAATAGATAACACGATATTACACAACAAAATGAGCATGGAGCGACACATATATGACATTTAAAGCCATTTCAGAAATTATAATGTGAAGTGGTAGATTGTATGACACCTGTCAAGAATACTCTTTTTAAATATTGTTGGTAAAATTGGCATTTTCATTGGTTACTGGTGAAATCCGAGAGGATGAAGTTTTGAACAAAATCTGTACATTTCAACAAAATTTGGCTTTCTTTTTAAAGAGAATTATTTAATGAGCCATGTGAACACAACACCATTTAATATATATTCTTGAGACAGCTTATACATTATACATTAACCCTGAAACATTTATCAGCGTCTGATGTTTGAATAAAGGAGTAAAAAGATATACTCTCATAGAAAAACAAACGAAAGAAAACAAACTAAATAAAAATATTTATTTAATCTCCGAATAGTTAATTGTACATATTAAAATTTTAAAATGTAAGTTATACGATAAGTTAACACCAGCCATATAAACATGGCATTACTGTGATATTCCTTTTAGTAAGAGAATCAGACCAACTGAATTTGTTCTTTCGCGAATTAAATTTAAACAGCATTTCCAAAATCAACCTTAAACGCTTATATTCAATGGTACGTCTTGAAAAGAACGTTTCTAATTGCATCAAAAATAAGGCACACACACCCGCTCTCTCTGTCTGTCCCTCTGCCTGTCTGTCTCTCTCTCTCTCTCTCTCTCTGTCTCTCTCTCTCTGTCTCTGTCTCTCTCTCTCTCTCTCTCTCTCTTGATCTTGATTGACCAGACTCACGTCGGTTTACATAAAACAGATAATCCCATTAGACGTCTGTGTCAACATTATACGGTTAAACTCGCCGAATGTCTTTAGCTCCGTTTACGCTGACCAGATATTTCAAACAAAACATGCAAGAAACGCTCACTTCTCAAACACGTTTGATCCCCAGGGAAGAAGTTATAATTATAAAGTTGCCGAGAATTAGGATGCTTATTATTTCAGATACGTGGTGCGTTAAGGTATTGTTTATAGATTGGGAAGAAACGGTTTTCTTCCTTGGAAAACCTGACACATTCATGCTGAGTTTAGCTGAACCAGATCCTTTACATACTGCAGATAAACATTTCAGATTCAAGAATCTGTCTGATTCCACGCCCAATGGATTGTACTGAAATCAAAATCAGTAGTATGGAAAACTGAAGCCAAAACAATTAGCAAATAAAGTAGAAGTTATACAAGATGCAAAAAGAGGAAGCCATTATCAAAGCTGCTTTGTCAAATATAATATTGAAATCGATAATGCTATGGACAACTTAGAGTGTAATTATCACGATACTTTATACAGAAGATTATTCTTAACAAGAAAAGTGAAGAAAACAAATGTTTGCACTCTTTCTCATTAAAAGCACGGGAAACTTCCAATCTCGTTTTGCCATTGGCTTTATACTCGTACATCTGATTGTGCACAGTACGAGGACGAAGTTCATGGCTCTAGAGAATGACGTATTTCTGGTACAATGAATACTCTCACATATTTGCTGTTTTAGTTTTTGTTGTTTTTTTTTTGTTTTGTTTTCTCCACAAAGTCCTTAAAAAGAACCAATTGTAAATTGGCGGAGTTTTTGGACGCTCATTCAAATTAACTGTAAGCTATTTCTTACGTCACTATGTTAAAACAGTACATATCCACGTTTTTACCCATTCATATGAAAGCTCTGCGCATACTCCGTACACAATAAGGAACCAAAAGCGTTTCATTATTTTTGCAACAAAGGATTTGTTTAAAAAATCACATAAATTAACGAACGTGAAAGGGAAATGTAGCGGACCCAGTCTGAAAAGTGCCTTTACTATATACTATAATATCTACACGGGTTACTTGTTATGTAGTAGTGTTGTATATCATTTTCGATGTATATCGTCGTAGGAAAAATCTCGAGGGTGGTCGCTATTTGTTTTGTTTGTTTATGCTCGTTTCTAATAGAGTTTAGTTATTCAGTACGTAAATTGTTCATTGTATCAACCAGGTCCCGCCTATTCTAAACGCTCGTCCTTAACACAAATAAACTTTAAGGCCATGTGGTTGTGAAACATACTGCCATGTTTTATGAGTTTTGAAGGGCAATGCTGTAAGTAGCGTGCTCTCTCTCTCTCTCTCTCTCTCTCTCTCTCTCTCTCTCTCTCTCTCTCTCTCTCTCTTTTGTATATTTGTTTATATGCAGTTCTAAATGAACATACAGTATCGTGTGTGGTAAATGAACCTAATATCATGTTGTAAAGGTAACCAAGATGGATTCAAGAATACAAAGGTAGGTCTACAATTTGTAATATTTTTCCTTTACTATTTATCACGTCGTTCGATGCTATTCTAAACGATGAAAAAGAGAACATAATTAGACGATGGAAATTTATCAAATAAAACTATATAATGAAGGAACGATAACGTACATTCTAAATTACTATAACAATAAACTTGCAATGACAATACAAAATAAGAAAACAACATATCTATTGTTTAAAATAATACAACAAGTTCATATTTTAGTGAATAAGCACAGATATAACAGCTGACTGTGCTGGTTACAACGTTGTCTTATATTTGTACTGACAACAACAACAACCCCCCCCCAAAAAAAAAAAAAACACACAAAAGCAACAACACCAATTCAAATATCTCGAGCCAGACAACAAATGAAACTGAGGAAGCATTAAAAAGGGAAGGAAGGCGTATTAGTGTATTTCTAAAAGAAAGGCGTATTAGTGTATTTTTAAAAGAGAACACAAAAATGTGAGTACAGCTTAACAATGATTAACAAAATAATAAAGAAAGATAACCTTTATGCGGTGTAAAAGCTTCAAGGATCACTATAAAAATAACAAATACAGTTCGCTCTCAATGGATCAGATATAAACGTTTACTTTGTTTGACGTCCGAAAAAGAATTGACATTTCAGATCACATGCTTATGTATACCGGTGACAGAAGTGAAATATTTTACCGGATATATTTTTAATGAACATATAATTTTGTTTTATTACATATTTTTAAAGACATTATTATTATATTATTGTTTTTATTATTATTATTATTACTATTATTATTATTATTATTATTAGTAGTAGTAGTAGTAGTAGTAGTAGTAGTAGTAGTAGTAGTAGTAGTAGTAGTAGTAGTAGTAGTAGTAGTATGATTATTATTATTGTTAGTAGTAGTATTGGTAATAGTTGTAGTAGTAGTAGTATTTATTGTTATTGTTGTTATGTTATGAACAGTAACATATTGTTAATCACACAAATGATCATTACCACATGATTGTGTTGTTTTTAGTACATTTCCTACTTCATTTTTGGTCCTAATGATGCTTAGGAAACAATAAAATGAAAACAGTATTTTGCGTAGGTAGATAACAAAATTATTTGTGCATATTTTGAAAGAAATCTTAAAGAATAAGTGATTACAAGCCTAAACACACAACCAGACTGAATTTTGAAAACCATTAATTTTGATGTTCTTGAATTGCTTATAAACCAAATGATTTTTTTCATACATTATATTTCTCTTGATTCCTTATGTAATTGAGAATATATTTTTATATCTCTAGGTGTGTGCGATTGTGTGTGTGTTTGTGTGTGTGCGTTATTCAGTCAATTAAATTATACGACCAAAGCATTTTTGTAAATTAATAATTTGACTTATACACATCAGTTACTTTATTGTTTATAATACCAGATTTAAACAAAACATCTTTATGTCTCTACAAGTTTGCAGGACCAACAAAAGTAGTAAATATCCTTCATAGTCTAAATGTGACTTCACTGAAAGTGAGACATGCGTATCCAAATATGGTACGGTAAGATGTTAGACATTTTCTAATACAGCGAAAGGAACTTTATGTTAAAGTATAAAATGGTAAGATAGTTAAACAAGTCATGTACAGCAGTTTAAATAACTTATTTATGTGCTGATATGTATAAAAATTATACCTCTTTTAGGTTTGACAAGAAAGTGAATATTAGAAAGAATAGGACATTGACAGAAAATAACATATTAATTAAAAATATGCTACAAATCATAAATAACAGATCAATTACAAATATGCTACAAATCTTCAATCACATATTAATTAAACATATGCTGCAAATCTTCAATAACAGATTAATTTAATTATAAATATGCCACAAATCTTAAATAAAATATTTTACAAACTTTACTTAAAATGAATATTTAAGAAAGAAACGGAACTAAATATGTTGCTAATTTTACTTACAATGACTTGTTAAGAAAAGAAAAGGAAATAAATTAGTAGTATAGCGACACTATAATACCTAAATGTCATACACACTCAAAAGACAGGTCCCAATACCCAAATACCAACATGATTTTACGATGCACCAGATTGTTTTGCAAAAGCGAAATTTCAGATTGAAAATTACACTGTTTCTTGACCTCAAATTCAAAAAAAAGAATCTTATTTACTACTTAAAATCTTGACTTTAGTACGGTAGATAAAGTCCAGATTGATTACCTTCAGTCACAATCATAAGTCAGTTAAGTAAAAATGAAGCACAAAATATACATTAAATATTGTTAACCACTTCCCTCATAAATACGAAAATTGTGCAATACAGTTTTATACGATAAGTTAACACCAGCCATACGAATGCATAGTAGTAAAAAAAAAGATTATAATTATTTATAATTATTAAAATTACATAGAAACTTGTTTTATGAACGACACAAACTGCGATATAATACTTCTTGAAAGTGCATCTGCAAGCGCATTATTTTGTCTTCCGATATGCTTAATTTCTATATTATATTTATGCGCCATAAAACTCTAATTCAACAATCTCTGAATTTTGTGTTTCATCTTTATCAATGAAATTAAGATGGTTGTGATTTCTAAATACAGTAATAATAATAATAATAATAATAATAATAATAATAATAATAATAATAATAAAAATAATGAGGACATTGTATTGCGCCTAATCTTTAGGAACTCTAAGCGCTGTACAACATATATAATAATATGAAGAAAAAAAAATACACCATGAAATTTGAATGCAAGCAATTGCTGAAAATATTTAAGGTAGGAACAATGTTTAGGTCTTTAAGTATGTTTTTGCAGTCGAAAGGGTGATTTTTAAGAGAATTTTTGAAAGTGATCACTTTGACTTTGTGTCTAATTTCAATGGACAATTCATTGCACGTTGCTCTGCCCTGGTATGCAAAAGAACGTTGTCCATATGACTTCGTTTTCATAGTGGGAACAATGAGTATACGATTGTCAGAAGAAGAGCGTAATTATCTTGCTGGTGTATACACATGGGTGAGGCCAGCTAGATATGTTGGACTGGAGTCCGTCAACGTAGCACAGAGAACAAATTTTGTGTTTGATTCTGGATCAAATGGATAACCAGTGCAAGGTACAGAGCAACGGGGAGCCTGTATTCTGATCGTGGTACTTTAAAGATGATCCCAGCAGCTGTGTTTTGAACTTTTTGAAGTTTCTGGAGTAGATATTGGGACGAACCAGACAGAATTGAATTACAATAGTCCAGTCTTGAAAGTACTAATGAACATAAAAGTGTTTTAGTGTCATCAACTGAAATATATTTGTGAATGTAGCTGATGCGTCTCAGCTCAAGATATTCAGCCTTGCATATGTTCATGACATGTTGGTGCAATGTGAGAGTACTGTCTAAAGTAACAACTAGGTTTTGTACTGACTCTGTGAATTTAATGTTCGTGTTGCTGATATTTATTGTTTGAGGTAAAGGGTGTGTAATGAGAAAATCCTTGTGTTGTGATCAGATAGGCCTCAGTTTTATCATCATTCATCTTCAGTTTGTTACATTTCATCCATGATTCCACATCCGGAATGTTCCTCGCTACTCCTTGGATGGTAGCATTAACTTCAGTTGGGTGGCTAGACCTTTATATTTGGGTGTCATCAGCGTACAATTGGTGAGACACTAAGTGATGATCTATGACACTTCAGATCGGCTGAGTGTATAGAATGAAGCGAACAGGTCCCAGAACAGACCCCTGTGGAAAGTGTGGAACAACACAATATAGATCAACTGGGCTGGAGTGTATTCCATTTGCAGATACAAGTTGTGTCCTGTTGACTACGTAGGACTAGAACTATAAGGCTGTATTGTGAATGTCAAATACATGGTGGAGATGGTGAAGTAATATATCATAGTCTATTATGTCAAATGCTGCAGACAAATCAAGGAGGGCAAGTACTGTAATTTTACCGCTATCCAAAGCAAAGAGAATGTCATTAAATACTTTTAGAAGAGTAGTTTCAGCACTGTGGTAAACAATGAAGTAGATAAACTAATATATAACCGTTTACCAAGCCAGTATCAAACCTAAACGTTCCTTCCTTTTAGTAAAAATAACACACTGACTGAAAACAAAATGTCCTTTTTCTTGAATCAATATTCAACTAAATCCTACATTTCTTGCATCAAAATGCATTGTAAACAATTACCTACATTTAGAGTTGAAGAAAAAACATGGTGCTCCAGAAGATACGGCTTTTAATTATTCCCAAAATTCTAGACACTTGTCGGACCGAATAAAGTTGGATTCCTGACATAGCAAAGTATCTGCAATTATGGAAACATTCAAATATTTCTGATAATATTCAGCCATACCATAACTCGTATCGGTTGCTTTTTTTAACCAACTGACAGTAGGAATTAGGCGACTTTTAATTCTACAGATTTAAATTGACCTTGTCCCGTGTCATAAAATGTGACACAAGGAAGGAAAAAAAACCCCACAATTTTACCTAACTTAACTGTCAGATTCGCGTCACTGTGTCAATCAAATAATTTCCCAATGGTTTCCAAATGATCTTTCAAAGTATATTTGTAGATGACGACGACATCGATGTATGCTTCACAATTACTTAGACCAGGTGTTATCATGTATATTAAATTTTGGAATGTTGACGGAGAATTGTTGATTCCGCGTAACATCACTCCATCTGGAGCTGCCAATACAAAACAGTTTTATTGTTCTTTCCGTGAGCGGAATAGTCAGAATCCTTTATAAGATCAAAGATTGTGACATAGTTTGCATTTCCCATTTTCTCAATGCAGTCTTCAGTTAATATCATTGGAAATATATCATTTCTGGTAAGACAGTTGATTTCGATAGCTATTATGCACATTGAATTTATCTGATTTAGGCACAATATTACGTGTTGAAACCCAGTTACGTTTATTTGGTAATATATATTCATTCTTGAGCAAATTAAGATTTTCTCTTTTCAAATATTTCTGCTTCACAAAATAGCAAACTGTTTTTGTTTAGCTTTCATATCTATCCGAAACAAAATGAAATTTCATGATCTTATTCCAATTAAATAACGAGTGATTGTCTTTATGATCTGATTAACAAAGAAAAACTGAGTAGCAAAAAGCGGATGAATGTGATTAGAATATATTGCCTGATCAATAATAGGAGCGAAAGTGATCTAATCAAATGACTGACCAACAAATGTGTAAACCACATAAATAATCTCCCGGTCCAAATTATTCTCAATAGCGCGTTTAGCCATAGCCCTCAGTAGTATCAACCATTTTATCCAAAGACTGCCAATCACTTGTGGATTACCCAGGCCGTATCTCCAGTTAGGTCATTGTCAAGTAATAACTTAATATCCTCGCTAGGTAAAGAATACTGATCCGACAGTCACGGTTACTGTGACTATGTCCAATGGCAACGCTTCCCAATGGAAAGGAACATTTACAAAGCCGCACTAAACTCAGTGAATACGATCACTGCACTTCTCATACTAATGAAAAGTACTTGATATCAGAAGACTCCGAAAAATTCATGTGTCCCTAAATATTTAATAGGGATATGCAGACATGGAAGAATGTTCCTAAGTCTCCACAATATAATCAGACTGGATATTTGTTAAGCCAACATTATATATTGCTTTCTATACAATACCATTAACTTATTTTAAATACGAGCATTTGAAATGGCTCTCTCTTTACTATGTTCTTTATGTTTCAAAATGGCATGCCGTTTCTTTTACTAGAACTTTACGTAGAAACGGATAATGTCTTCTGATCAGTTTTATTCAAATTTTGTTATCTACAACGTTGTTCCATGATGAGATTTCGAAGTAGACGTATGAGATTCAGATGATTTTGTTAAAAACACGCTTGCTGAGAGTAAAAGTGGATGACAAAGGGCACTTTGGGAGTCAAGGAAAATTCATTAGCGTTGCGAGTAGAATTTTTCAAAGTTCACACTCTTTTATTCGTTAAGATAAGTTTCGACATCAGTTTGGAATAATTTCTTAAACTTTTCACTTAATATTAAGGTGATTGAAATCTTGATCAACTTTGTTTGCTGATCACCAAATAGTTAGCATGTGTCCTTTACAAATTAGTAATGAGATTGTTCAATTACATTTATTCAATTCCTAAACCTTTGTCAATATGCCTTAGATACCAACTCATAATCCATTGAGATACATTTCTTAACACGTCATAATCAGTACTTTGTTGTTCCGGTACAAAAGCCTTAACTTGACTAGCAGAACACATTAGTACGCTTTATATAATATTAAAGGCAAATACTCTCTTAGCCAATTAAATAAGGTCGAATACTCTCTTAGCCAATTAAGTAAGGTTGAATACTCTCTTAGCCAATTAAGTAAGGTTGAATACTCTCTTAGCCAACTAAATAAGGTCGAATACTCTCTTAGCCAATTAAATAAGGTTGAATACTCTCTTAGCCAATTAAATAAGGTCAAATACTTTCTTAGCCAATTAAATAAGGTTGAATACTCTCTTAGCCAATTAAATAAGGTCGAATACTCTCTTAGCCAAATAAATAAGGTTGAATACTCTCTTAGCCAATTAAATAAGGTTGAATACTCTCTTAGCCAATTAAATAAGGTTGAATACTCTCTTAGCCATTTCAATAATAAGGTCGAATACTCGCTTAGCCATTTTACATTACCAGCAATTTTCTCAAAGTGAGGACAGTATTTATCTACTTTTTCACGAGATAAAGGTATTAACCCAATAGTTTTGGTAACGGCAAAACCTTGCGTTCGTGAAGAGAGCGGAGTTTGCTCATCCACCTACTAACGCAGGATTTGTTCAATCTATGATCAATCTATGGTCTGTCTGTCTGTCTCTCTGTCTGTCTGTCTCTCTGTCTGTCTGTCTGTCTCTCTGTCTCTCTCTCTCTCTCTCTCTCTCTCTCTCTGTCTCTCTGTCTCTCTCTCTGTCTCTCTCTCTCTTCATTTGTATTTGTATCTCATCTGTCTCTTTATCAGGATCTACTTCTTCATTTCTTCTGAATTTCCATCATGTAGCTGAACCTGTGTTCATTGCAGGTCATTCTAGACTTTTTAAAACAACTCTAATGCCTTAAATTTCCTTTCAAAACCAGTGACAGACTTACTAATCATAACCAAAAAAGTATGTTCTAAAATGTATTTTCCTACCAAATTCTGATTGAAAATATTCTTTACCTCCTGTTTTTCTAAATTTGTTTCCGCTACAGAAAGATCTAATTATCTGGAAGACTGACGGAACCCGTCTATTTACGTAGACTCTAACTCGTCCTTGGTAGGATATGAAACAAAGTTCTCAACATTAAATTTCTTCAAAATATTTATGAAATGTGTGACATTAAAATATTTACAATTAAATATCCGATTAAAAGTGAATTTAAATTTCCAAACAGTTTTGAATCTCACTTAAGCATTTTAATAAAATTCAAATCCGAAACAAGATCCAAATTTTGTTAGGCCTCTTTGTTGTATGCAAGGTAATATAAAGGAGCGAAACCAACAAGTTACATAAAGTGAACAAATAAATTAAAATGTGAACATTTAGGGACATTTACAAAAGATAGTCAAATAAATCTCAAATAATCAAAAATGTCTTTTCACAAGTCCAAATGTATAGAATTTTATTAATGATTTCCAATAATGCCACTGTATACGACAGTGATAGAATCATGTCTTCGAATCAGCTCATAAATATACCCTAGTAATGCTTTAGTCCAACAGGTCAATGAATAATTGGAAATAATGATTCCACTCAAATTAAATCTAACCATAACTGCAGCATTCATTAGAGTTACTCATGAAATGAAATAAAAAGGAATAAATAATAATTGTTTACCAAGCTCCACTATATAGAAATTCTCACTTGTCCTACGACGCAAAAGGCCTGTTTTTTAAAGCGAAAATTTATTATACAAATGAACTCTTTATTTTAAATTTATTTTAAAAACATCTTGCTTACTACTTCAAACATGTTAAATGTCAGGTTTGCTCATCCACCTACTAACGCAGGATTTGTTCAATCTATGATCAATCTATGTTCTGTCTGTCTGTCTTTCTGTCACGTCCTTCAATCACAGACATGTTAAATGTCAGGTAGGCAAAAGTCCCATTTAAGTCCTTCAATCACAAACATTTCAAAAGTCAGGTAGAGAAAAAGCACAAAATATGAACTAAATACATAACATGATATTGTAAAAACGTCACAGGATGGTTGCATCCGACACACGTTTGCGATAAACATCTAAAATTAAAAGATTTCAATTATTATGAATTTAACAGTAAAGATTGTTTTTGTTTTTGTCTGATATATTTCTGCCGTCTGAGTAGACAAAAGATTCCGGACCGTTAGTACAGGTTATATATAACATTAACGTAATCTTATTCAGTCTTGGAAACCTTCAGTACAGCGTGTGAATTGGTAAGTATTAAGAATTACAGCATAATCAAAATTTCATGTTTTCAAAATTTTGTAACAATTGCATGTCAATTTTGATAGCACAATCATATTTCCCTGCATTAGATCTAAGTAAACATTCCATCCTGAATAATGTTGTCATGCAGTATTTTCAATAATGATCTGAAAATCCAAGAGCAAAGTATTCAAGACGTGATGCAAGCGTTAAAATGGCTTCGGTCTAAAAGTGTATAACGCCTTTCCTGTCAAAGGAAGATCACATGGTACGCGCGTTTGTGAGTGTGTAGTAGTTTAGGGTACAATAAAATGGTGCCTGTATAAAAAGCCTGGGCATGGCAAAGTTAATTTCAGTTTTATACGTTTATCCATCAACAAGTAACCAAAATGTCTGACCAGTTAGCGCTAATACTCAAATTCAACGATTAACAGAGTAATCGTAATTCGCTGATTCATTAAATGAGTAATAGATGTATACTATATCTATTCAATCAATTTCGCAACATCATATGGTTGCAATTCATATAGGCATATTTTACACTGAGAGAGAGAGAGAGAGAGAGAGAGAGAGAGAGAGAGAGAGAGAGAGAGAGAGAGAGAGAGGGGGGGGGGTATCTTTAAGGTTCATTTCATTTAAGGGAAGTAACTACGGACGCCTTAATACGCAGTCCATGTGTTACGATTACATAAGCCATTTACGTCGACAAAGCTGGCACATTGCTGAATCCGTCTTAAAATCTCCGACGATATTATACATGTCCTCATCAGAGATTTGTTGTAACCAAAACAGAGTATTTAGATCACATAGTCTAATTAAAAACTCTGTCTTACTTTTTTATCTATAAACTATATATATATGGTTAGTAAGTAATTTCAAGCTGTTGATAATGTGCAGGGACACTACTTTATACTTAATTTACAGTACTGACAATAAATATGAACAATGGTATTATGTATGATAGCGTACATACCGACATGCGCACTGGTCGAGGCAACAAAATGAAGCCAGAGAGACAGACAGACAGACTCAGCGATAGAGAAATAGTTAAAGTGTAGACATGTAGAAAATATGGAGAAGGGGGATGGGTAGCCCGGCAGGAAGGTGTCATTGGTATAAGGAAACCCTTGTCTATCTGCTACTTTGGATTCTGCGAGGTTCTGCCGAGCACAGACAAAGAATGTAACATGGAGGCTAGTGTGTTTTCTAGATTCCAAGCATTCTGGTGTTTTAAAGATGATTGGGCATTTCTCTTCACAAGTACTTAAGTTGTAATTAGAGTTAGGAACTAAAATTAGTTGTGATTTAATACAACGCGTTCAACGATCACATGACAAGTCAAAACAATATACCCGACTACACCCGACATACCCGATCAGCAAAACGGAACCAAGGAAACGTTATTGATATTAGTTCACGGTTACATTATTATCGGTCAGAAGGTTACAGTGATACAAACGAAGGGATAGCATTAACAAGGAAGAAAATTTAAATCAGGATTTATTCATACATGAAAATCCTAGCGCATCATTGTTGGTCGAAGTGTACATATGTGGCCGTATCCATTCATCAGGATCGAATTTCAAGCGTAGTTTATGTCCAAGTGTGACGTTTTACTTATCTTTTCCCGGACTATATTCCGCAATGTGTCTGTCTGAAATCTAGCAGTCCTGTTACGTTCTCCAGTTCAAGAGAATATGGACATTTTCCGAGTAGAGATTAAGATGTGCTCCTATGCTTAAAATATATTCATACAGACCAATAGAAATAACGTTGCACACAAAGGGGATTTGTTTTTATTCATCTGTTACTTAGCAACCCGTGTGTATTCTCATTTCAATTTAGATCAAAATACGGATCAGACTGCGTACATTTCACGTAATTACCTGCAAAATATCAGGCAATTGCTGCATTTCCAATTTTTTTTAATACTGATTTTATACTGAACAATTTGCTCAAGCTGTCTTTTGTCAATATATCGTAAACATTGGCTCTCTCGCGATAATTTTCATCCGTGATTAACAGCGTAACAGAAGCTGAGGATTAAATAAAGCCGAAGTATCAGTACAGGGGATTAACATGAAAAGTTTAAATTCCATCATTCTACCAATCATTCAAGTATTATTATTGTATCAACGCCGAATCCCTCGTTTGTGTTTATACCGTCGCCTTTTTTGCTTGGATTTCAAGAACTTTCTCGTATTTCGACAAACGTGGATACCAGAAAACATCACATATATGATTCGCATGTTCTATATCAACAGGGTTTTATATCAACTATTCAACTAAAAAATACAAAAGACTGTTTTTAATTCAAAAATCGAAAGTCACTTTTCCCCCAGTAGCATCCTCTAACATCGATCCGAGACTTCAGCTCAAAGGTTTGCCTTGCAGTTAAAACATACGTGTAAATACCAATTGATTTTTAAATGAACCTTGAAACATAATGCAGCTTTAAAAAAGGTTTCATCGATTCTTTGTGCAAGCGACCATGACAATAAATGCCAGTATTTACATGTCGATATTGCCTTTATCTAAAGAAGTGTTCTTAGAGCTACGTCAAATCACCAAGCCAATACACTGCATACTTGATATACATCAAAATATAATTTAAACTTACACTCAGTCAATTACAAAGTACGATTACAAAACAATTATTTGAAATTTTTTTGTATGTAACAGATAGTATATACTCATGGTTCTTAACTATTTAAATCCATTGCAAGTCATTTTACAGGCTATATATATAAAGGTAAGTTTAGAAGCTTTGCAAATTATAAAGATAGGATAGATATGAGATGTTGGGGAACGTTATTCCTCTATATTAAAAAAGATAAAAACGAACAAATAAACATTGATGTAATAGGCGTAACGAAAGTGAGTCTTTTATCATCCACAACAGAAATATATTATTTTCTAGGGTTGCCATTATATTTTGCACATGTTACAGATTCCTTTTCATGGAATGATGTTGCTGCGAAAATTTCGCTTGATGATGTCAATTACATATGTCGCAAATATTGCAAACTGTTGCAAAATCTATTGTTCATTGAGATCAGGGTTAAGGTGATCCATTTGTTTATTTGATCCAACACTGAAATGATTTCGTAATCTATGTAACATAGACTGTTTTACATCAAAATTCTCCAGGATGAATGTCGGCTCTAAACTGTCAGTAGATTATTCCTTTGATTTAGACCTTAAACGAGTAGTCGTATATGCTTTAACTGTCAAGCCCATGCTAGTTAAGACAGTTGACTTTGTACAATTTGATAAATCATCAGCATCCAATCGAATCTGATTTGAAATCAGAGTTCACTCCGTTCATTCAGGACGTAGTAAGAATATTTTCTTTGCATTTCCATACTTAACAATAATCAAAGTATTCAATGTCATCGTTATTTATACATTCAATCTTGACATATAACCACAATAACAAAAAGCCTCGTGTTCTTTCGGACACCACCTAAATTGATTAGCGCCCGTATAATCAATCTACACAGATCCTGTTCCTTGCGCTGTAACCTAATAATCAAATTTATCAATATTTCCTCGGGTCTTAGGTAAAACATTTTATCAAAAGTTCATCAAACGGAATTTTGTTTGAAGGGAAGCCTTTTGCTATTGACAAGCTGGTTCCATGCCATATATCAACTGAAACTGACAGCAGGTCCATTGATGTCAATCGAAAACCTCAGAGATAAGATGAAGTCGTCAGTTTCTTATTGAAGCAATTGACATGCATCACTTGATTCACTGTAATTTTGTCATCGATTTCAACTCATTTTAGTGTTACGTTGCGTGGACATATCGCCTATGAAATGGACCACACAAGCAGGTAAAGGCAAACAGGACAAATCAAAGGTAAACAAAATAAGGCGAGAAACTTTGCACTAATGGTGAAAAAAGCGTTCTCCTTTTGTTCAGCAATCACCCTGCAACATAATATGATATGATCAAAGAGAGGGCCGTGATACGTGGTGGTGGTGGTGGTGGTGGGGAGGCGTATGCATGAATTTGCATGTGTTTTAAAAATGTTCTTAGCCTATATATTTTGACCCTCCTTTAATCAAATTTTGACCCACCTACCCCTCCCGTTCAAGTTTTGACCAGCACCTGAAAAAATTTAAATGACATCCCTGATTGAAGATGGATTTACTGCTGTCCATCAGGTTTAGTTTCTATGATGCAAGCCGAAATAACATAAATAGTTAATATAGTTAGGACTCAGCATAAAAAATAAAAGGAAAGGTAATGTAAAACCAAATAACATTTCTTGAAAAGTATGTGATGCGGACATTGAAATTCCAAACGCAGAATGTTGTCCATTGCAGAATGGTTGAAGATCATGGTAACAACTTGAGTTTTGGACGCTGAGTAAAACCTTCATTCTTCCCACCAGTCTGTGTTGTTAAGGTTTGTAATAAAGTTTCCTGAAGAGTCAAGAGCAAGTACAGACATTGCTATATATCCTATTTTTAACTGTTATTAAGACGAATTAAGCACAGTGGCGACTAAAGGTAAATATTGCCGTGGGCAACGATGATGGCCCAAAGGTGTTTTGTCCCCCTAAGACGCCTGACGCCCATGATTTTGGCGCCCTAGCCTTCCCCATCCGAGTTAGTTCTCTACTGATTAACAGTATAGCGTGGGTAGCAACGCAAAACCAATGACAGACGAACAAATAGCGGTAATTCGCAAAAGTTATACGTTATGTGCTTATATAAATATATATATATATATATATATATATATATATATATATATATATATATATATATATATATATATATATATATATATATATATATAAAATGAGCATTAAGATTTCATGAGAGAGAGAGAGAGTTGAGCATCGTCTCAATTAAAGATTACAAACGAGTTATTAATATGTTATGTTAGCTACAACGAAGGAAGAATGATAGGGATAAATCAAAATACTATGATGATAAAACAAATCCCAACTTAAAAAACGAAGCTGGAGTATCTATTAAAATTGCATACAGTTGCAAACGGGACGTGCAACATACCCACAGTGTTGCTAGGCAACACTAAGTTACTTTAATAATCCTTGCACTTCAGTTGAAATGAGATCTCCAAAATTGATCGCCATTATATAAAGGCCTGACTACGTTGTTGAGTATACGGCGCATGATGCTTCTGGCTTATCGCGAGGCTTTAATTGACTGACGAATTCAATTCAGATCCTAAGATACCAACCTGAGTAAGAGAGAAAACACCAGTACCGTACTGTTTGGACAAACGTGTCCGGTACATGTTTTCAGGTTGTTCTGCATGCACAGCTTTGTGCACGTATATGTAGGCATTACATTTCAGAAGGTGTTTTGATGTCTGTAACGTGCTATTTTTACTTTGCCTTGTCCAATTTTCCACTCTTTATAAACAAAATGTTTTCATTACTCCAGTCGAAAACACATTCACTTGTATTGTTTGTGGTGTGCAATAATTTTGCAAACACGTTTATATAGTTTTATAAGGGATCTGATAATATGAATACATGGAGCTTGACAGCATCTGAAATATTATTAAGTAGGTAGTTTGCCTTGTAATTCCGGCATATTTCATGATTATTTTTAACTGGGTTTTTTTGCATCCTTTTTAATGTATCGAAAACTTATCAAGTTATTCTCTCTAAAATGATATTTTAAAACTTACTGCATGTCATGTACTTTTATCTACTTAAATATAAAACATGATAGAATATGTCACATTTGAATTCAGCGGACTTTTCTATTCGACAAATGAATGATTTGACATCGGAATGCTTTCAAACGAATCGTCCCTTCCTCGGTTTTACTGCAACGCAGTAAATAGTCAGACGTCTTAACCAAACGATTAAAAAGAATGATTACAAACGTTTGACCAAACAAGAATACGTGTCAACCAAATTCTACTCTGTATCCTCCATTATTTTAGAATGATGCATAAACTACCCCGAAACTTCTATAATATGCAGTGATCGTCTCTACTCGTGGATAAGTCGGTTGCATCTTCAAATAACATACACCTAGATGTACCACCGAATACCATGCAGCCAAGTCAGACACTGAATTGTCTGTTCGGATGCATTAGTCGCCGAAAATATCATATGTCCAGATTTGCATGTGTTATCGGTCACTTGGACCAGCTTTTTACAAGATTAAATATATCACAGTTCAGCTTGTACAAGGCTTTTATTGTACATGTCACCAAATTCAACAGTCTCTTGCATTGTATCCTGCTACAAGTTCTGGTCTTCAGCAATCTGAAAACACTAAACCCTTATTCATTATATACAATATGCATCTGACGAGTGGAAACAAAAATTACAATTAACTATGAAAAACAAAAACTTTTTTGTTCCCTTGCAATGTAACTGATGTTTCACCAAGAACGTGTAGAGAGAGAGAGAGAGAGAGAGAGAGAGAGAGAGAGAGAGAGAGAGATGTATAAGTTCCTACAACCCATCTAAGGTATTCATGAGGTAACCCCAATATCGTAGATGTTTTCGTGCTGGACTCATGACGGATACGGGTTTTGAATCCTACCAAAGATAATCCTGAGTCAGCTATCATGGTTTGCCTTGGGTCAAGACAATTTATATCAGTTGCATTGGTACTAAATAAAGCACCAAACCAAACCAAGCCAATCCATGGTATTCACAAAGACATGGCACCATGAAAAGCTGTCACTTTATGGTGGCATTATCGCGACCAAAATAATCTTACTGTCGAAAGGATGATATCAAATTGGCATTCTCGAAAAGAAAGCCCTTGGAGATGACAAATCCATGCTTTGTTTAACAATTATGTCATTCAAACGTGTGTGTGTGTGTGTGTGTGTGTGTGTGTGTGTGTGTGTGTGTGTAGATATATTTAATATATTTAATACTACAGACCTGATTTTAAGCTGTTAGTTTGGGACCTTAGGGACTTTCTATGTGGCATGCAGATGACATCCTGCCAAAGAAATCTGATTTATGCAGATATGTATATAATAAATATATGGTATGAATTTCTGTTGAGAAAATGTAAATACGTTCTTATAAGTATCTCAAACTTCAGATAGTTCTTAGAGGAAGGAAAGAATTTATACAAAATAACCTAATTTAAATGTTTGGTCATAAATAAGAAACATTTCAAAGAAAACTTTGATATCAGTAACTAATGAACAATAACAAAAACAAATTGGATATAGAGAACAATTATTAGAGATAGATTGATACCGTGACGATATTATCAATAAAATCAATGAGCATAGATGTACGAAGGTTCTATCTACAACAATAAATAACCAATGTTAGAAGGAAAACGTTTTCGAACATTTTTACACATTGACTGTTAATGTCATCACATGAAAGTTGCTTTAAGGCCAAATATAACTGCTTGTTTGGTTCTAATTACCCAATCGAGCATATTTCTTCCTGCCGACTCTATACACATTTTCGTTATTTTCAGGGGGTGGGGGTGGGGGTTGGATGGAAAATAAATTTCGACAAAAGAGAAGATAGCAATGCCTCAGAACCAACCATTTTTTTATTTCGACTAAATACTCATAGATAACGACTTCGAGAAGTAAATGGTAGATGTATGGAGACAGCTTAAATAAAAAGTCTATATCCAACATGTCATTTTAACGAATCGCCTCCACCCTCACTTTCTACTCCCAAAATAATCAATTAACTTATGTGACATTAATGGTAATTTGGCGTGCAAAATACATGCAGATAAATAAGGATAATATATTGGGAATGAATATGTATGGGTGAATTGCAAATTAATACACTTTGAATTGTAAGGTGATGAAATAGAAAACCTTAGAATGCACGCCTAACCAGCTTACAATTTGTGTTGCAGATATAAAAAGTTATTACGTAAGTTCTCCAATAAATGATTTTTAGGTTGGCCATAAAATAATACAAATTAAGTATTGTGATTAGTAATTAAAATCATAAATAATAATCTAATCATAGGTGATAGGTAATTAATAACATCCTGAAGTAGACGTTAACGCTCGGATATTATAATAACATGGACTTTAATGCATATTTCAATAACAATTGCAGTTACTCGAAGTTTCCACATCCCATGTTGTATTTAAATTTGTCTAACATGAAGGGTACTTTTATTGGACCATTGTACATAGATCAACTATATACATCAGCGTATGAAACTCTGTTGATTACCAACTTGCTGTTATATTGTGACTCCAAAATTCCATCCACCCGCGTTATTATCGCATTACGATGCTTTTCAGGTATCGTTTAAATTTCCTGAAACACTTAATTAAATGTTCTCAAAAACGCATCACTTTTCTTCGCTCGGTGTAATAATTTATCCTGCTTTAGAGTTCCATGTAGACCTAAACAACCATCTTTGTAAGGGAATCGCATCTTTATAACATGCCCGCCGCACCACCTCCTCTTAGCTTTTGTGTTCACGTGTGAAACCTGCCACCGAATCCGTCAAAGACAAAGTTTACGACCAGCTCTATACCCTGTGCCCGTCTAAGGGGTAGTTTATGGCACCCACCTCGAAGTCTCGACTATTTAGTGCGTTAAGCTGAATATCGTCTATGCTGAGAAAATTAGGCAAAATGTTTGTAAATTTTCCATAACACTGTAAAACAGATGGATGTTATCCGTACTGGAATACAAGGGCATTTGATACATGCATTACACTGACAACGAACAATGCAAAACAATTTGTATTTTTCAAAAATTAAACTGAGCGCTTTAAATTCTCGCTGAGTCCTTGAAAAGTGCAAATTATAAGACAGAGGAAACAAAAAGTACGAAAGAAAACGTTGAAACAAATTACGTGTTTATATGTCTAATCCGAGTATTGTTTTAAAAGTGTGGCTTTCGGTTAGGTCCATAAATCATGTATTCTGCGGTTAGAATCAAATGTCGGTGATAACGTGTGTGTGTGTGTGTGTGTGTGTGTGTGTGTGTGTGTGTGTGTGTGTGTGTGTGTGTGTGTGTGTGTGATTAGATTTTAGCATAGTTAGAAAGAAAATGTAATATCGTTAGGATCTCTTCGGTGTGGCACTTAATAGCGATCTTTAGCACTGGGGCATCATGCCGCAGACATGTAGCATGACGTCCCACCAATGCACATTATACAGACGAAAACAAAGCCAACATGTACAAACACTAACCTCTTAATGCTGAGCAAAAAGCGAAGGAGCTGCTAGTAGCATTTATATAAGTCCTTGGTATGACTCGGCAACTGCAGCGGTCCAGGTGTTAAAGAAAAACATATTCTCCTTAACCACTTTGTCAATTGCATGTGAAAAATAATTTAGTGGCATCGAAAGTCTTGTTTTTAAGAATATTATGTTTCACGGCATAGAAAGGAAGAAAAGTAAATGAATCCGTGGGATCCTCTTTTGGTAAAGGAAACAATGAATGAAACAGGTTAATGCACCTAACTCGCAGTGATACCAAATAAATATATTGTTTATGTTTGTTATTTGTATTATTTGTCTTATTGGATTACGATTTTAACACATTAAATGATGCTACGTTAATACCGATTTTTTTATAGTCATACCTTCAAGACTGAATGATTAAAGTAGAACAGTATTGATTTAAATGAGATTCAGTTTAGTATTGTAAAACATACGATGCAGACATGCTCATAAAACAAACTTTATTAGGGTCCCATGTGGCAGAGTGGCCCGCCACGCCGTATCCCGTGGCCCACAAAATGGTTGGCGTCACAACGTCACAATGTGTCATGCGAGATAACAAAATGATTGTGCGTCCCTTGGGTCATCGAAAAAAAAAACATGTGGCCCTCAGGGTGGTTTGAGTTTGAGATCCCTGAACAACAAGCTTTATTTATTTTGACCGTGTTAGATTTATTATTGTTTTCGGGAACTTACATTTTAAGATTATAAAATGGCCATATAGAAGCAAAGATTATCTAATTATCCGTTGTCGTAAATTTTCTAAGTCTTATGTAATGAAAACACTGAAGACAATTTTAACTGAAACACGATGTTAATTCCACATAAGACGTTATAAAATTTTAATGAATAATGAAACACGTATGATATTATCGTATGTTAATTACAGGAAACCCAGAAAAGGATGCATCCATTTTCCTTTCTTAGGAATAAAGACATCTCCGTTTTTATGCCCTTACTATATTTTATTTTATGCTGACAGTGAAATTAGTTTCTGTTTCAGAATACATGTATTTGCATCAGATCTAATTAATGCAAAGGTCTAAGACATGGATTGGAAAGGAGATTGAAAGATGGAGGGCACGTAGAGATGACGAATTCCACATGAAATGTGGCTCTGTTTCCGATATAGCTATTGTCTCCGCCTTAGCGCTTGATTCCTCGCCGCGTATCGTCGAAATGAAAATGATTCGAGTGAAACTTTTATGTTGTATGTTATAATTACAAGCTCCTAAAGGTGTTATAAAAGGAATCGTAAAAGAGCTTTTTACGCTCGTCGATGACACCCTACGAAATTAAAACTTGGGAACGCGATCCTTCGGTGAATGCTGCTCTCTGGCGTTTTACGACGGCCATAAAAACGTGCTTCGTATTTAGCATGGAGTTCACGGCAACGAACAATGCCAGAACCGATTTTAGTACTTGGGGCAGGATTAATTCTTATTTGCATATAAATTTGGTCAATCTCTGATGCATTCTATTCGGACAAGATCGGCTCTCATGGTACTATTGTTCAAAAGTTAGAGCCTCCCGAAGCCCACACCCGAGGCTTTGATGTCGATCGCCGAGGTTAAGCCTGGTGAAGGTAGTCAAAGATAAAATAGCACAATTTACTATTTTGTGTCCAAAACAATGTATCTTTATCACTGTTATTTGCGGATTAGTGTCAACGGTTTGCATCGATGTTCAGACTGGTCATCAAGGTCTCACACGTGCATTAAAATTAAAATTTTGCGGGGATTTAGAGTTATACAAACCGATTAATATTTCCAATTTATTACTTGGATGAAACGTAATGTGAGGAGTCCAAATGGAGTGTGTGACTGAAGGCTTCACTTCTGATATTTTTATGATTCGGAGGCATCAACACAATTCAAAGGTGTTTCGCACCTGAAAAATCAGTCAATATCTGATGACCGACTACATATTCTGTACACCAAATTTGACAAACAAAAGCACTTGAAAAACAAAACATGTTTTACTACTACTACTACTACTACTACTACTACTACTACTAATAATAATAATAATAATAATAATAATAATAATAATATATTTGTTTTATGAGTATATGTTAGCACAAAAACTAGTCTCACTTGTGGACCTCAGTTATCTATAGATATGCAGACAAATATATAACACACATCAAACAAACAACATGCAAAACTAGCTGTAATGGATTATTGCAAACAATAACAATCAAGCAAGGATTCAGCACACATCATTATTTGCACAATATGTATAATTACAAACTCTCTCTGTCTCTCTATCTCTCTCTCTCTCTCAGACACACCCCCACCCCCACCCCCACCCCCACGCATTTTATGAGATCTATACATATATCATTACCACAAAATTAGCCATAACCGGTTATAGGCATTTTATAAATAAATGTTGCCATTCGTAAACATAGGCTTTAATATCTAGTCTTGATCTTCAAATCCTTCACAGATTTATGAACATTATCAACTCTCTTTTCTTTGAAAACTCTGATTGCTCGGTTTTGAAATTCTTCCACTTTTAACAAATTTGTTTTAGAAGCATTACACCATATGATGTCACAGTAGTCTAGATGTCGTTGAATTATTGTGGCATATATAAAAGTTTATCTTGCGCAACATTTTTCAGTTCCACTTAATTAAAATTGATGTGGAGAATATTATCTTTAATTTTTGTTGAGTGATTATCAGTATCATGTTTGAGTGTCTACATTACCGAGCATTCCAATATGTTTACAACATTTAGACAATATGATATATAATGTGGTGTCATCAGCATCACTTAAAGTGTTTACTGTATGTACTTACAAACCATTTATTAAAAATAATAAATAACTGGGGACCTAATTGAGATCACTGAGGTACTCCACATGTTACACTTTGTTTGTCTGATATGACACTGGCTACTTCAACGTTTTATTTTCTTGGAAATACGACTTAAACAAACGTGAAGAGTTATTGTTGAGCTTGTAAAGTCTTTTGTTTCAAGAAATATGTCAGCTAAATCAAAACTTTTTCTACCATCATCCAACACAACTCCCGCTAGTTATCTACTGTAATTGAGTATTAATTGTTAATATGAGATTTTATAAATTTCACCTGGAATTAATAATTACTTTTCTTCATTTAAAACATTTTCATTTTGATCTTCGAACACTTTTTCCATTTTACCGTAGAAACTGGATTCATATGGAGTTAACTGACAAGACAAAATCTGCCATTGTTATTTGAATTCATATCAATTGTGCCTAAATCCACCGTGCTTTTTCATATAATATCCTCATACATACAGACTACCAAACTTCCTGACCCACCTTTGTACGTCAGTCAGTCAATGCGCTTGTTTACATCAATCGGTTAAGATTTCGTATCTGCTCTCTTCTTCTTCATTTCTTCTTAACACACACGCACACACACACACGCACACACACACATGCACACACACGTAAATGATACTGATATATCACTAGGGAGTAAAACATTGATTTCTTTCATAAATCCAAATCTGTAAACCAGTACAAAATACCAAAAAAGTGATAAAGACCTGTAGTAACCTGTCTGAAAAATCACACTCCGTTCCTGTTTCTCTCTCGTTTCACTCATGTTTTTTTATATTCCATTATTATTGTTATCAATTTCAAAGTAAAATACTGTGGTCAAAGTAAGAAAAGAATCTACATGTACCCGCAATCTTCCTTATGAATTATACATTGTTTTCTATTCAGATGTGAACGCTGATATTATTTATACCGTGTCATCCACGATGACAAACACTGGATATGGCAGCTCCTCAATTAAATGAATATAAACCAGAATTGTGTTACCCTGTCAATCTAATTTACACTAAATATACACTAAATATTAATGCTCAAAGAGAGAGGGACTTTAAAGAAACATTATGTTAGGCGTTTATATTGTCTTTATGTCTTGCTATAACAGTTTTAGTATCAAACCAGTTCGTATCACGCGCGACAACTGCTATTTGAAGCCCTATCCTCCTTCAATTTTATGCAGAGTGTAATACAATCAGTGGAGCATTAAAACGAACTGATAAATGTGTATTAGTTCATAAAATATTAGGAAAAAGATAGATAGAAAATTCAGAACAAGCACTTTATTTAATGTAAAAAGCTGTTCACAAAATAAATTTACGCAGTTAACATGGTACAGAGGAAACATGTCTGTGAACATTTTTCACCTGTTGTACATAAAAATACTAATGATGGTATTACATATCACTTACATGATTGATTCGATGCACACATGAATATATGTCATTAACAATCAAACCCATATTAAAACATTTGTTACAAAATGTCAAATTAAAATTCAGATATTTGTATTGTCGCTTTTAAAATCAATTTTCTTATAGCTGGTATGGTACAAAGCGATGTATGACATTTTTTTTTCCATACTCAAAAAATATTTAATATGAAAATTTCTTTTTACATGCCTTCTCTATACTACCCGCCTCCCCCACCTCTTCAGTACTTTCCCGCCTCATGTAAACTATTGTAAGAAATATTAAATAGTATATATAGCTGTCAACATCATCATCATTATTATCATCAACATTATCATCGTCGCCGTCTTAATTATCATTGTAATAATCCCCACCATAGCATATAGTGTATCGGTAAGATGCAACCTTTAAATTGAAGATGTGCTGTACAACACAAGAACAATGAAAACAACCAATATTATCACGATCATCTTCTTCTTCTATGTTTGTTCCTTATGTATACCGGGATTGTACCATCGGCATCTTCGGTATAGTCGTAGTCATAAAATTTGTCAGCGTAGTTGTCATCATCATCATCATCAGCCGCAGCAGAATATTTTATCTAGCAAAAATATATTACGGGCCTATTATCGCAAGGTAGAATTGCATCTGTCTGATGACGTAACATTGTTTCACAATATCTTCTATTATACAGTACTAAGGTAAATAATACTGCAAGAAGTGATTAGCTTGTTATTTTCTTGTGTGCCTACAGTTTTTATATCATTTAATTTTCACGAAACATATGAGTCGCCGTCTTGAAGAATTAGACAGTCCTTTGTTATTTCTTGACAAAGGCACATTTTCTAAGCCACTTTAAACGAAATGTGATTCACTGTCAACGTAACGGAGGACAAAATATGCCTTTCGGCCACAAATATCTTTTTCTCATTCTTTTCTCCTTTATTTTCATTTTATGGTTTGCATGATTTAATATAAAATTACCAGGCCTGATTCGTGTTATTAAACCATTAGTTTCCATTTTGTGAGAAATAAAAGAGATTTTTAAATAATGTTCAGGTGGTATATTGGATTTTACTTTCGGTTTATGACCCTCTGGGATTATGCATTGTCACCCTATGCCTGGTTTTCTATTTTCAATCTATTTTTCATTTTCGAGGGAATAATATCTGATCTAACGAACATAAAATTGATCTGATACCTTTAATATAAAACGAAAATTGCCCTTAAGCTCTCATGTGTAATGTTAACGACATTTATTTCTGAGAAGAAAAAAAATGAAAATCTGGCCAGTCGTTTACATGAAATCGTTTGGTTAAACCTACCAACAACAAAAAAATATGTGTGTGCGTGTGTGCATGTGGGTGTGTATGTGTTATCTCTTTCACCTACTGCTATCAAAACTTATAGATTATCTCCTTTAGATAAGTGATTTTCGACATGTATGGTGATTTATCGTGATTTTTAAGATAATTGATTTCTTTCGTTTAAATGGCAGGAGGTAAACTTACTTGAACTATCTGGATTTTACGTTTTTGTAACAATAATTTGAAATATCTCTATGTTTCTATAGGTCAGAATGTTGTGTATCTGCGTACAACAGTTAAACATTTCAAATGCTTGCTTTCTCGAAAACATATCCTGCATTAATTTAAAGCGTTCATGTATTTATTCAAAACGTTCATGTATTTGATCATAAAGATCATGTATTTGTTCATTTAACAACAAACAATTGTGCCTAGTTTATATTCGCGTTATATGTTTTAAGTATTAGGAATGCATATTGGAGGAGACATTTGTATAGTTTTCATTTATGTTTAGTCCGGCCGAAGAGTGAAAAAAATATTTTAATAAAACCTTAGCAGCATTTATATTTAGCATTGGTCAGAAGATAAATGAGGTGTTTTACTTTTCATAAAATTCAAAGTCTTACAAGATTATTGTTCTCAGTACTCACGTGCTAGCACTGTCATCTATGCGTCATTCTCTCGGGCAACGTTTCCCAAAATAAGCTATTAGCTACATTAACGTAAACAATATTTTTACGAAACAAATAGCCGATCTTTGATTAACATAAATGTTTGAAATAAGCATTTTCCTTTCCAAGACAGATGGAAATGGCCTAATATCCATCAAAATCTGACAGTCAGGACGATCCAGAGCCATCATTTTCCGGAACACTTTTCCAACACTTCCACTACATATATTTCACCGACATCCGGATTAATAGTTAGGTATGCGCATCCGCCATTTTGTATCCCATAAATATTGGAATGTTGCATGTCGCACAATAACTATCTTGACATTCGTTTTGCTTTCACAATTTTAATTTGCAAACAAATGCAATATATGACCATTACAATATATTTACATTCCAATCTTGTTTTATTCTTTTTATTTTACGACCGTTCGTCGGAATCTGCAGTATCATTGGTTCAAGAAGTACGGTCTATGTAGTGTGATAAAGATGTCTAGTAAAGTGTTAATATATTCATGTTAATAGAAAACTCGAACTTTCTTTCAAAAAACACATGCTATCTCATCTATTGGTTCCGAAAAAACATGAATAATGGTCAGGCCAATGGCGCCGCTATCAATAATTACGCTGTACGTACGCTATCAATAATTACGCTGTACGTACGCTATCAATAATTACGCTGTACGTACGCTATCAATAATTACGCTGTACGTACGCTATCAATAATTACGCTGTACGTACGCTATCAACAATTACGCTGTACGTACGCTATCAATAATTACGCTGTACGTACGCTATCAACAATTACGCTGTACGTACGCTATCAACAATTACGCTGTACGTACGTTATCAACAATTATGCTGTACGTATAGCCTTTACAAAGGCATGTAAAAAAAAATGTTGTACAAGAAGATAGAAATTAAATTGTGACGAAAGGAATAGCAAGACAAAGACATCATAATTTCCTTGTTTAATATGCACATTACATTATTTGCAATTCATTTATTAAGATTACGCTAATGTACTTGATGATAAAAACGTTTTAATATATATATATATATATATATATATATATATATATATATATATATATATATATATATATATATATATATATATATATATGTTACGTGCTTAGGCTCGAATAAGCAGCAATACAGAAAGAGTGAAAACTAACAAGCTTGTATAACTTTAACAATGAATTTATTAAGTACAATTATTTTCATAAAATAAATGAACTTACTGTTTTAGAGAATCAAATCCAACAAATATGAAATTCACAAAAATAATCCACTAATGAAATTAGAAGTCCTAATAAATAAATGTTCTAATAGTTCCAGGTTCGAATCTTGACGATGTAATAATCCAAAATGGCTGACAATGTCACGTGATGCAGTTCTTGTTTTTAATCATCCAAATGAATATCATAAACATATGTCCTTTTTCCAGATAAATAGAATAATTCTTCTTTTCCAACGAATTGACACAGTCCAGAACAAGATATTAAACTCAAACAGAAAATACACAACTTCTTTAAAATAAGCCCAATTTATATTCTACTAAAGTTAGCTTCTAAAACACAGCTATATATATTGTTTTTCTGAAGTAAACAAGTAATCACGCGCTTTTCTAGAAATTGATAGAAGGTCAGAGGAAGAGTCTACCTTCACCTAGTCACGTAATAATGGAATGTTCTAGAAGGAAATCATTCACTTATAAAATGTTGTCCCTGAAATTAACCAATGAAATTGAAGACCTGTTGACAATGTCTAAAGCAAGGTCAGGAACTAGACCACTGTAAGCCAAGGTCAAAACTTGTTTACAGTAAAGTCCAGGTCAATTGAATTTTCTAGAAAAATTTCCCATTTAATGAATAATAAATCCTAAATGACAATTTTTGGATTTAATAATTAAAAATAAATAAAATTAAATCCAATAGCCGTATATATATATATATATATATATATATATATATATATATATATATATATATATATATATATATATATATATTAGCAGAGATGATGTACGTGTTGGCATGTGAAATAACGGCAAAAGGTACCGTAACTCGCATACTCTGGTTCGATTCCCAGAATGGAGTGAAATATAACTAAGCCAGTATGACGATACACTTTCTGTGTGTGTGTACACCCACGCACTCATATTCCCTTCTACACTGCACTAGGAGGTGGAAAGACGATTATTATCTAAAAGCCATTCCAGGTTCATTAGTGGGAATGCTGACATACATATTTATGTCAGACGCAATCAGCGTGCAACGGTTGTCAGCCGATTGACAAATCCTCACAGAATCTGATGCCCATTCATGGTCCTCTTTACTCATCAGGAGGTTGTATTTATCTTTATCATGATAGAGTTATTCCCCTTATATGACTCCTCTATTACGCTGGACACGTGAAATTACGGATATACAATTTCGATAATAAGATTTTATTAATTATCTCCGTTACTTTCCCTTGAGGATCATTGATTGTCCAAGATGATCTTCTGGAGCATGAAAGGTTACTGCTATCAAATCTCATGTCTGGCACCGGTTCCATTGACTTTTATGAGGTCATGGCAATAACATTGTAACACGGACAGAAATAAAATGCCTGTCCTCATTAATACATTCTACATTGGATATCGAGAAAATATCTTTGTGCCAGTTATTTAGTGGGGGGGGGGCGGTCGGGGATGGGTGTTGTTGAATGTACAGATTACTTTCCTTAGGGAATCGGGAACAATTTGATCATTAGCAAGTATAAATATAAATCGTATATAGCGCAAACAAATAAATGTGTAATTGTTAAACAAAACACAAACAGGTACAGCTTTTAAAAAAAAAACTTCAGAGAACTTTGATTTTAGAATCTTGTCTCTTCCTGCGTGTACCCTTTGCAAGAAAAACAGGACACGTTACGTCTGAATAATACACATTGAAAATGATCTTTTTAGTAAGATGTCAAGGTCACAGTCATGCATGGAAGGCGATACATTTATTGGGTTTAATAAAGCCCAGTCTGATTTTATTATCGAGAATTATGAAACCTTCGTATCGAATGGTTCTATATCACTCTTGGCTGATTTCGCCAATTTCACCCCAATTAAAAGTGTATGAGACACAATAGCTTCTCAGAGTCAATTTATTGTCAGGTACTTTGCCTTTTTCTGGAGATGTCTTCATCGAATGAGAGTCTTCTTGTTCATGGAGTAGTGTGTGGCGTTGTTAATGATCCTCTCTATAGTCTACATTTGTCATCAAATGTAATCTCAAAACCCGTGACAGTCGGAACAGTGTTTGTTTTACCGTAGATGGCATTCATTCATTACAACGCAACGACCTAGTTGCAGACAAGGTTGTGGTTAACTGGCAAGCGTTGTTTGGATGATAAAGTCGATCCAATTTGTTAAGAATTTCCCGATTTATTCCCGGCTTGTGTAGTTACCAGAGATATGACAAAGAAAGCGCTTGAGAATGATATTGATGAGGCACGTGTTTATTTAGCATTTGAAGTAGGAAGAGACAAGGAAGTTTTATTTTTAAACGTATTGCAAGTCTGATTTTTAATTAGGCTTGTTCTAAAAACCGTTTGCTTATCAAGATCTTAACGTCATTATGGACACAGTTCTTAAACTCTTCAAGTAATACAAATTGTTTGAGACTTTCATAGTGGTTTTTTAACTTTCTTGGCTAAGCACCAGCTATCAAATTACTGCTCTAGCACTCTAAAAAATTTGACATAAGTTTGTCCAGCTTCTTTTTTCATAATCTCTTAATTTTTGCCTATAGGCTTTGGGGACTAACTCATAACTCCTTAAAATGTATTCTCTGACCGCATTATACTTACCACCTTGATGAACTGACTGTTTGGTAAATATCAGTAGCCTTACCAGTCAGTAGTTCCTGTGTAGTATACGAAAGAAACATTTCCACTTTTGATGACATTATTGAAAAAAGTATATCGATCTCGCTTGAGTATCTGTTTCACAATATGGGGAATTCGAATTTTAAAAAAGAAAGGTTTTCTGAAATACTTTAGCCAAAATTAAAATCTTGGACGAGCTACCGAATTCCTTATTACGAGTTTATAATGGCTCTAATAAACGACGGTAACAAAGTATGACTGAAAACAACAAGCTTTGTACAAAATTTAACCAAACAATTATTTCTCTAGTAAAGGATTATAAAGTGGAAAAAGAACTAGTACAGTTTTACGAATCAAATCCAAAAGTTATCCAAAGAAAATCCACGAATTAAATTGCAAAGTCCAAGTAATGAGATGTTATAATAGATTCAAGGTCGAGTCTTGGTGGAACTTTAAGATGAAAGACGATGCCGTTTGCTGAAGCATGTTATGTGCTCATCGACAGTTCTTTGTAGAAACACAATATTTAACTCCCCGGTGTTTGAAATCCAAATAAAATTTGATAAACTGTCTTTGTCCGAGAATTCTGTATGAGCGCATCAAATATTTCCAGAGATAATTAATCTTTTAAAATCCAAATGCACTGAAGAAACGTTAACGTGGATTTCAAAAACTGGCTTCAGCAAAAGGAAATGTTCTAATGTCAGATTAAAAGCCCCAAACTAACTATATTTCACTAAAATAAAGAATATATCGTATTCTAATACGCAGTTTCGAACAAATACCCATATTGCGAAATCACGAACTCACTTGATCGTTTCTGTCATATGCTCCTAACATGACCCGCATGAGAACCAATCATTTTACATTAGGAATAAAAAGTTGTTTACTTCTTCTCTAGTGCCACTTTGACATTGACACCAAAAAATTAAAATCATTATTAAAATAAAACCTGTTTACAAGGCAGCCACTAACATTGAATCAAGGTCAGGATCTAGGTCAACATTACTTGTTTACCAAATAATAATTCAGGTCAACTGATTTACTGAAGAAAAAAACATCATCTTTACATTAAAATATGTTGCAATGAAACATAAAAGGAATTACACACTGACAAATTAAATTCGATCAAATTTATATCAAATCTGACATACGTGATATCAGTATGTGTGCCACAAAAAGGTTTACAGGGTGAATTTCTTGCAGGAATTTTAAACTTAAACATTAGTAAAAGATTTGATATAGTCTTTTTTATACACAACCTGGGCTTCATAAATCTGTCAAATCGTGTCAAATGTCAAATATTAGGTATTGAACGTTCCAGCATATTATTTGCATTCAGCAATTCAAGTTTAAAATGAAATTATGGTTTGACAAAACTACAAAGGAGAGTGCTTTTGAGTCTAAAAAGGACTCCCGGGATCTAAATAATAAAAAATAACAGAATCATTACAGTGAAAGCGCCAGGTTAAAGATGCAATTAACTTAGGTAAGTTACCTGACCCACTCAGTGAAGATTTAAGTGAAGCAATATCTTCGGATTATACTGATATTGGAGTGAAACTCTTAGAAATTCAGAAATAATAAAATGTCTGGCCCAGAACCGTTCACATTTCCAAATACAAGAAAGAAATGAACTCAAACAGTTATTAATTCATTATGAGCACTTATTTCCAGATGTTTCTACAAGGAAACAAAATCTAACCGTGACGCTGAAATTATTGATTCCAAACTTGTGAAACAACACCCTAACAAGATGAACCCCTTCAAACAAGAATATTTGAAGGGGAAAAAAAAACAAATTCATTTTTTGCTGTAGAATTATTCCTTAGAGCTCATCGAAAGTGGCTGCAGTTCAAGACCAGAAAAAAAACTTTCCGTATGTTTACTGACTATGGGAATGTGAATACCGTGGCAAAGACAGATTCATTTAATTTACCAAGAATCGATGACTGTATTGATTAGATCGGATATGCCAAGTATGTCACCAAATTTGACCTAAAATTTTGACAAATTTTACTACATGAATTAGCAAAGGAAATTTCGGCATTTGTGACTCCAGATGGACTTTTACCACTATAAAGTAATGCCGTTTTGGATGAAATGGTCGCCAAGTACGTTTCAACGTCTTCTGGTCTAAATAATTGTGATGATGATATGATGTCCTCATTTACAACGACACCTGGAGAAAAAAAACCTTTTAGCAATAATTCTGAAAATCTTTGACAGACTCACCGATGCAAATTTTACAACAAATTTATTTAACAATGAGTTCTGACGCGCTAGTGTAACGTTTCTAGGACATATCGTTTGAAATACAAAAGTTAAACCTATAGATGCTAAGCTCAAGGCTATCTCTAAAATTCGATGTGCCTGTTAATAAATAGCAACTGATAGTACTTTTAGGTATGACTGGGTACGATCGGAAATTGTGTTCCTAATTTTCCATAATTGCTGAACCCCTGACAAATTTATTCAGTAAGAAAACCATATTCCTTTGGACTGAAGCATATTAGGAGGCTTTTGCTAAGTTAAAGCCATACTCAAAAGCGCGCCAATTCTTAGAACTCCAGATTTTAAAGAATTATTTAAATTATTTGTTGATGCAAGTGATGTTGAGGTTGGGGTAGTTTTGACTCAACATAGTCCAGTGTGTTGTTTTGCTATTTAAAAAAATTAACCAAGCATCAAAGAAATTATTTAACAATTAAGAAGGTATGTTGGCTTTGATATTGGCGTTAAAACATTTTGAAGTTTAACTTTGTTCAACTCCTTGCTCGATCACTGTGTTTAGTGTTGACTACAACCCCGTTATTTTCATCGGAATGATGAAATATAAAAATCAAAGACTTCTACCTTTGGAGTTTATTGTTACATGAATATAATCTTGACATCAGATACATCAAGGGAAAAGATAATACAATAGCACATGCAAATGTATTATACTATGTACACTGTTTGTAACTCATAAGTTACCTCATGTATAATTAGCCTAAGGTAAAAGCAAAGCTTTATAATATAAATCTTTATTTCTTTAGGGGATTATAACGTATACCTGATGTAACATTTTTATTTTAATTTAATTATTTGTAAGTTTTTAATTCTATTTTATTTTTCATTACATGCTATTGTAATGTAAATGCATTAACTAGAGATGATTTGTATTTTCAGAAAATCGGTTGATCTGAATTATTCTTTGTTAAAAAAAGGTAATGTTGACCTAGATCGTTACCTAGATGCGAGTTTAGTGTCCGCCATGTAAACAGTTTTTTTTAAAATAATTTTAAAATGATTAGTTGTTGTCAAGGTCAAGATGGCACTAGTGAATTAAAACTTAAATAACTTCATGTTCTTAAAGTAAAAAAATTGGTTCTCGTAAGTGTCATGTTAAGAGTAACTGATATTAACGATCACGTGACTCCTTTCTCCCCCCACCTTTTTTTTTTCTTTTTTGATTTCGCAATTATTATTTTATTTTTTCGAAGCTGCGCTTTTACATCTGACGTATAGTCACTTACTTTTCTTGTAGACAGGATTTGAATCCATTTTAACTTCTCTTCAATTAATTTGCATTTGAAAGGATTAATCTTATCCATGGAAATATTTGATGTGCTCATACATAATTCTTTCGACAAAGCTATCTTTATCAAAGTTTTATTCGGATATCCACCACGGGAGTGTTAACTATTGTATTTTTACAAGGAACTGTAGATAAGCACAAAACAGACTTAAGCATACGTCATCGTCTTCCACCTTGAATTTTCCAACATGACTCGACCTTGAAGCTATTCGAACATTTCATTACTAGGACTTTTGTAATTTAATTCCTGTATTATTCATGGATTATTTTTGGATTTGATTCTTAAAACTGTTAAGTTCATTTTTCATTTTAACAATCATTTTCCAGTAAAATCAAATATTTTACATATTTTTTCAAAATTGTAATTTTCACTCTTTCCTTGCCAGCGTGTATTATAGCCCTAACTGGTAGCTATATATATATATATATATATATATATATATATATATATATATATATGCATTTCATACATTTGTAAGCTCATTTTGTTGTGCAGAGAAGGAAGAAATATGTTGTAAATAAATACACATTTCTCTAAACTTTATTATTGGGCTTTTATGTATGTGCCATTGCAACATGAAGAATTTGTATGTTTCAGCATTTCAAGTTTTCAAATTTATACAGAAGATGTATTTATTTAAACAAAAATAATAGCTTTACTACCATGCTAAGTAATTTCTGTCTCGTATAAACGAATGAACACACGTTTGAATAATAAATTGAGAAACGAATTCGCTACATTATTTTGAAGTCTTTACATTGGCATTGGGTCGGATTTTGTTGAGGGGCGTCATACCATTGTCATATCAGAAAGGTGTGTCTTATACTAAATGCATCAGATAATTCCAGAAAAATTGTTTCATGTGATTAAATTTGATTACCTTCTTGTTCTTGTCGTTTTCGCGTTAAAATTAATTCAGTCTTTGAGTAATGTTGTAATAAATGTGTGCGTTTTTGTGAAGGTGGTTAGATTCATATGATCCCATTGTACACACATACACACATGAGCGCACACGCACGCACACATACGCGCACACACACAAACACACACGCATTTAGAAAGTAAAAAATAACATTTATGATGAGAATGCGGTACGTTTGGTGGTCATGTGTTTTCGCTAATTACAATAGATTATAATTCCTTATGTAATTACTTAAATCTTAGCATATACCCCATTGATGGCCTCAAATTTCAATAATACAGTTCCCACGCTGTGATTGTTGTTGTTGTGCATGATCATTAATTATGGAGGTCATGAGGTATTATTTGAGGTGTTAGTTTTTTGCCGCGGTTTTGTTTCGTTTTCATCGCTGTTAACATCCTTTAAATATCATCACATCATCTTCATCTTTCTTGGACTGCTAGTTTATAACAAATTTTGCCTTTCAATGAAAGGATATTGGAAAAGGAGGATGTAAAATCTATTATTTACTGATATTCAAATTTAAAAGATAAAATAATCGTTTCACTATGTCGTGTCTGTAATGTTTGTTTACACTGCAAATAATAGTAAAAACCAAATTAGTCATATATTTAGCGATATGTAAAACAAAAATCTATTCATATTTAATAAAAGTATTATGTCATAATTTAATTGGCGTCACTCCTATTCAAGAACGTGTCATGACTAATAACAACGTAAGCAGAAATTTGTCATTTTGGAAACTGAATGGTTCATGCATATGATTAAATTCAAAAGGTTCAGAAAGTACATTAACATTTAAATGCACTTAATTCATTGATGGATGTAAGGTTGTAAAATATTATTTTCACAGTCCGTCTTTCTTTATAAATTTCTAGTCTTCATATTTAGCCAGTGTCCGTCTGACAAACACCCGAGAATCTATTTTTAAGAGGACAAAAGTAATCGACTAGCATCGGAAAGAGACCAGGGTGTTAAGACATTGAATATTCACCCCACACTCATAATCATGTTGGACAGTGGCTAACTATCTTGGACAGTGGCTAACTATGTTGGGCAGTGGATAATTATGTTGGGCAGTGGATAACAAAGTTGTGCCGAATAACATTGATAAATAATTTGTATAAGTCTCCAGTTTAAGAATCTCCTCCATGGCCGTTGAATTTATTATTTCGTGTCCTTCTCGTGTTATGATTTTACGCCGCATTTATGGCTATACAAATGTTTTCTTTCTAACTTCTGTCTAAAGTTGACTGCCGTTTTCAGTTGTGATTCTTATTTTAGTGTCCATACTTTGTTGTATTATGTATTGTTACGATTATATGGTCTTAGACTAATTAACAGAAAAGAGCGAAAGCCAAATATAACAAAAACAACAAATAACTTATTTCACTTAAATACGAAGTGAAAATTTAAAACAAAACTTATATTATTGTAAATTAAATCTCAAATATTCCTAAAGATTTATCACAAGTCCAAAGATCAGACTATTCTGAATGAATACCATTTCCAAAATTCCGATCATGAATGTACCGATGTGCTAATATGCTGGAATAGTGTTGTTATGTTACCAGTCTTGATGTATCACCATGATATAAATCCAACATGTCAATAAATTAATTCACAATAATCCCAAACTATTGATTTATTCAAAAAGGTTTTGATGAGCACTTTGTAATTCCAAAAAATAGCTAAAACATAATAAAATAAATAAATAAATAAATAAATAAATACATAAATAAATAAATAAATAAATAAATAAATAAATAAATAAATAAATAAATAAATAAATAAATAAATAAAAATTTTAAAAACCCTCATATAAAACACATTTGAAAGACTGGTTCAACTTAGGTAATATTTGTATGCATTTCTTGCATTTTTATTTTGTATCAACTTGTAATGTCCGGATAAAAAAAAAATCTTATATTATTCTCTCTCCCCAATACATGATATATATATACAGTTCGGCACTTGTCGGCAGTGTCTTTCTACTAGACAATCCAGTTTTTATTAATTTAAACAACAATGTCGAAACTTGGGTAGCTTCTCTCTTTTCCAACTTCGACTTTCATGCTTCATTTACAACCATGCTATTTTAACTGGGCTATTTGTCTATAAACGTTTACGTTTTTAGTTCTGAAAAATTGATTTTGCAAATATTCTCCAATCTAGATGGTTTGAAGCACCAGATTAAAAGGTTCCCTTCGGGATGGAATAGTCGGTTCAATTCATAACAAAAATCAGGAATGCGAATTATCTTTTACACTTATCTCAAATTTAAAGTTCTTGTGTCTCATTTAAGTGATTGCTGTATCAGTCATAAGCATTATTACAATATCACATAAGTAAGTAATGCTTATTGTAAATGATTAATCTACTGAAACCAGATTCATGATGGGTTTCTAAAAAAAACCAAAAAAACAGTTTTGAGAATCACAGCTAACTTTGTATAATTAAAAATATAAGGTTTTATTTACTCAGACGTCATTTATAAAATGAATAAATGTCAAGGATGTGATTGATATTCAGGTACACTAAAACTTCCAGTGCCAAGCATAACTAGATTATTTTCATGAGGGGAAGTTCGGTTCTGATGCATTGCAGTTTGAAATACCCTTTTCCATCAGTCGATATGAAAAGTAAGAAAAATGTTATCCATATATGAAGGTCAACGATTACCGAAGTTTTTAGATTGTCTATTTGTCTTCTCATGTCTGAATGGGCAAAATGCAGATATAAAGGTATAAAGGTATATAAAGTGTGTGTGTGTGTGTGTGTGTGTGTGTGTGTGTGTGTGTGTGTATTCTTTTCCATTATAAATAATGCAGCATGACCATTGTAGCATCGGCTTGCGGTGAATTACTTTTCCATAATACCAATACGTGTAAGTTTAATTTTTCATATTATCATATAAACTTCTATATATGACAAATCATTGGAAAGACATGTATCTATGCTTCCTTTCTCAAAACAGCACGACAGCAATATAAGCTATGATTACTTATACTGTTTTATACTTTGATCATCTCGCGAGGTAATACATTTTTCCTAATGTATTGTTTTCAGTTCTCAAAAAGTCCTTTTTCATTTATTGAATGGATAACACTTTGAAACAAAACTTAGATAATTGGTTTAAAACATGTGCGTTTCTCAAATATTTAAACCAAATTTCTTGTCTGGGTAGTTATTCTGCTATAACGGCCCGTTTCCAAAACTGAGTTACCGCTCCATTGTCTTAAGTGGTTAGACCATCCGCCACCAATGCGGGAGGTCTTGGCTTTGAACTCCGGCCGAGTCATACCAAAGACCTACAAAAAGTGGTACTAGCAGCTGCTCTGCTTGGCGATCAGCATTGAGTTAGACTGGTCGGTCTGGTGTCAGGATAATGTGACTGGATAGGACATGATGCTACATGATTGAAGCATGATGCCCCAGTGCTAGACAGTTTTAAACTGCTACACTGCCAATATCGTAGCGGTATTGCTGATTTACTTTTAAAGCTATGCTAAAAGTCCAAATCACAAACACAAACACAAAACTGAGTTATTTCCCTTCTCCGCCTGTGGTGCTATACGCAGATTCGGTACAAAAATGTCATGTGCTGAAAATGGCGTTAACCCACAAAAAACATCACAGAAAATAACAAACACTAATGAATGCCACTGTTTTCGAAATAAAAAAGAGAATGAAGGCAGTATTCTACTTATAACATTAATACATTCAATTCAATCCACCATTTTATTCTAAGTAAACAGTATGTTAACTAAAATGCAAACGTCATACTGTAAAGAAAAAAATGCTTATTTTAAAGTTCGTATTTTAGAGAGCTTTTAGTATTGAAGCGAAGAAATAAAATCTTTTTAAAGGTCACAGTCCAATCTAAATAAATACAGGCAATATATCCAAGTGTCGCTATTAAACGTAGAGAATGAACCGCATCCACGTTTACGTGGATGATTTAACCTATTTTTCTCTTTTGATGCTCTCCATTGACACGACACACTCATTATAACGCTGTTCTGATGGGTCATGTAGTTTACTGCCTCTAAGTCAGACCGCTTTATATTGAGGGACTTCAATAGCTCACATGAGAATAATGTATAGGGTCTTCTCAGAAGAATATTTTGTAACTTCCGTATTACAAAATATTTATCAAATATGTATCAGCCTTTTAGAGTTTGTGTTTAAACAACACGACAAACTCATTATAACGCTGTTCTTATGGGTCATGTACTGTCTCTTAGTCAGACCGCCTTATAATGAGGTATGTAATACATAAACTTCTACAACGGAATAACGAAATGGGATTGACGATCATACCTGTCTTTTAAAAGAACCCTGTCATAATTAATCACCTTATAGTGACGGACACCTCGGTATACTTGCACTACCAAGCTGCGTGGACTGCTTGGAAGATGCTACACTATGAATTACTCATATAGTTCGTACCAGGTATATGTGGCGTGATACATCATTAATCGAAATCATGTAAGTCCTATGCAATTATCGATTGTAAATTGAATCAGATTATTTTACTACCATGGTTATTGTCGGTTTTATTCTTTTATCAGTTTATTTTACAGAAGCTGTATGCTCAAAATTTCTTAAAGTGATTATTTATTTCGAACTGTTGCTTTGCACTATTTGAATTTGTTGGAAACAGCCTAAGTGACTGAATGGAGGCCTGCAGGAATAGCGGCCTGATTGGTATGGGCTTGAGTCCTATTAATGTAACAGTTCAAACTGTGTCATGTATTTTCTCGCTGTCAATAAAATACACTGATAAATTCATTGTGCACACGCAGCCTTCTGCAGCTGTATTATATTGATTTGTAAAGAAATTTCCCAAGTCGCTTTGTTCATAATTAACCTCATTATAATTTTGGAATAAATATGTCTCGGGATCTGTAGTTCAGTCCAGTTTTTTGGAGGCATCGATGCATTACGTTTGTATTTGTAAATCTGGTTAGAATCCTTCTGTCGTTCAGAAAATCACCCGATATATAAATTATCATTCTTCATTGGGTTTCATGGAGCTAAAAATGGTAAAGCCTGGAACTCTTCCGCATGAAATATTTTAATTACTATTATACGGTCATCCGTGATGAAATATTTCTCCACCACGCACACTATTCCAACTTTTTCTCATATACATGTTTCAGACCATAATCGATTTTACCACACCTTATCCAACCTTAGTTCAATAAATCCAGCGAGATTTCATCGTAGGTTGACCGGCTCTTTCTTGTGTATTTTTATTGTAAACAAACTGCTCTAGACAAAGTGACCATAAAAGGTATATGACTTAGAAAACGGATGTTAAACATCATAATGATTTCATGTACAAACACGCGAATGGAACTCTCCATACGATATCATCAAATTTCAGGTCCAATTCAAAATTATGACAAATAAGTAACATTACCATATACGTCTTTGGCGAACTGACCATGAAAACAAGGCACGTTTTCTTTTTGAATATCGTCCTGATTAAGTTCAACATCAGGCTGGCGGGGATAGGGTGTGGACTGTGGTGTGGGTTAGGGTGTTGGTGCGTGAAAGATAGGCGACAGGTGGCGCTAGTCGCGGTACGGTTCAGATTCTGCTTGGAACGAATCATAACTCTCAATCTGGTTATATTGGTGGATTTTATTACCAGGTCTTTATATAAAAAAAAAAAATATAGTTATGTATCAATATGCGCAGAGTGAGATAAAGGGATAAACGAGTTAACTTTTAATACATGTGACGAGCTAATGGCCAAGTGAGTTAGAACTTTCTATCTAATATTGACCTTTCATACATATGTTTAAAGTTTGGGTCAATTCTACCCACAGACTGGATAATTTATACAACATATTTAGCAACCTGCGAATATATTAGTTTATTAGTTACTTTCAGCTACAGAACGTCGGAAACTGTTGCTCTTCTTTCGATACAATTCGAAAGTTCACTTCCTTTTTAATTTTTCTCTCTCTCTCTCTCTCTCTCTCTCTCTCTCTCTCTCTCTCTCTCTCTCTCTCTCTCTATATATATATATATATATATATATATATATATATATATATATATATATATATGACAGTGTGTGTGTGAGTGTGTGTGTGTGTTCTTACACTAATCAGCTTGTCATGAATTTTGATCCGGTTTTATTCAAGCCATTTAAAGTTTGCAGTGGATCCGTCTTATAAACGAGAAAGCACAAAGAAATGAAAATATGAGTCGACAATATAAAATCGGTTTGATTCGATGACGTGTGTTAGAATTTGATGACTTGTAACAAGAAAACAATTTTGGGTTTCAACTTCAAAATGACAATACGTTTTCGTGAATTCTTTTGTAAAATATATTCTTGCAACTGGGAGTATACGGTAGAAAGAGTCAGGATGGCGGCAAAGCAAGCCCCCACGATGAGGTTTATTTTATCATATTCATATATACTATTTAGTAATGCGTCTCACTGAGTTTTTGACGTTTGAGCATGAGTTATGGGAGTTTTGGGTGGCCAAGGCCGCCCAAAATGTAGTGCTCTCTGGTAAAGCGAGATACCCCAGGCAAGCGAAAGGGGTTGAAACTGGGGAAAATCAATTTTGAAAAATCTGATAAAATGTCTACGTCGATCAAAAGGTATCTATTATTTTATGTGTGATTGACTTTCAAGACGAACAAAACGCATCATAAAAGAGCCTTGACTATGTGTAACTTTTGATTTTTACACACTGGCTTTTTAATCGAATCGTCATACTGTAAAACATAACTACAAACTATACTATATTGTACAATTTTGGCAACGACGAATTTTGCATCATAATTGAAAGACACAGACTTTTTGTTTTTAATGATGAATAACGTAGATATGTTTATTTGCTTTGTTTTATACTTGATTTTTTTCCCCCACCAACCCTTTGAGGGCCTCTTGTAGACCTGGAGTTCAAATTAAAAACCATCAATATGTTAGGAAAAAAGTTATACATGTAGCTTATTCCAGAGGTTCCCAAACCGTGTTAAGCAGAACGCTGGTGGTCCATGAACTCCGATCAGGTGGTCCGCGGGCTTCAGAACAATCGATACAGGATACAGTCAGTATTAGGATCATTACGTGGTCCGCCAGAGACATTCGACAATGTTATTGTAATCCTCCCCCACCCCCGAAGATAAACGTTTATGAACTACTAGGACACTGTACAATGCCATTCCTTGAGAGCTTTTGGTTTCTAAGAATGTCATTAAACTTTGTCACACCACTGGCCGTATTGTAACTCACGTTTCGTGTCTACCCAACGAGTTTGGCATGCACGAGACATTCAAGAATATTATTACAATTCAAAATATATCGAATTTATATATGTTGTTAACATTTTAGAAACTGTTTATTGTTCTCAGTTTGGCTCTCAAATTAGCTCTTCCAGAGATGAGGAAACTTGGAGCATGCTATTGATCTGAAGATCTCTTTGGAAATTCTGCAGATAAATCTGAAGGGAAACTGATATAATAAATTTGCAGAGCTACATGTGTATTCTATGTTTATGATATATGTTTTTGTCAGAGTGAACGTTGCGTTAGTGGCGTATAGATCTCATCGTACAAGTGGCAATTATGGTATTTCGCTTAGTGGTTGGCAATATAGTTCCTGCGAATTTGCAATAAATACCACGTACATACCAAAACGTAGCGTTATGGGAAATATGGTTCTCATCTGATATGGAATTATAGCGTCTTTCTGTAGAAAGAGTTCATTACACATAAACAACATTCCCTCTGATCTAGTTTAAAAAGAGATGGTTTTTTTTTCGATATAAAGCATTATTATCAATTAGCAGAAAGGATAATGTGTTTTAGTGTGAATTGTCAATTTGAATTAGGTTCCAAATCTCGTATTTGCTTTTAAGCATAGGGTGCATTATTTTTATACAATGAACACTTTCTCAGTAGATATAACACATGAATTTAACAAAAATCATTACATCGCATGAATATACATGACCATCCTATCTCAAATGTGTTGCATCCTGTACGCAGTCACCACAAGAAGGGCATCTGGATAAAGAAATCGCTTCTGTGATTCACTCGCTGAAATTCATTATGTGACTACTGTCTTCTCTACAGTGGTAAATTATTAAATTTTGATTCGCTCTGTTACCGATGACAGCTTCAGCGGAATGGGTGGTTGACACTACACTAATTAGACTCGTTCAAACTGAATAATGGCGTTGCTCCGTTTGATGTCTGGTAAAGATGTAAACAAAACAGTTGCAAAGTCAAAACGAGACTTAACAAAACAACATCTGGTAACGTCGATGATTAGTTGGCAAGTTAACCAGCGTTTTAGTTTTGGTTAAATCGTGTGGGTTTAACGCCATTTTCAATCGCATGACAGGCTATACATGGAGACCAGTATATTTGATGGAGGATGAACCCGACAAGGCCCATATGAGCCATATTATATGATTTAAAATAGCGGATAAGATCATGTCCGTGAACGTTAGGTTTCTCGTGTTTGCCCCAAAATAACCATCAGCTCAAGCTTTCTCACATACCCAAGCAGAAAGTCAGACTGAAACTTTCTCACATACCTAAGCAGAAAGTCAGACTGAAACTTTCTCACATACCCAAGCAGAAAGTCAGACTGAAACTTTCTCACATACCTAAGCAGAAAGTCAGACTGAAGCTTTCTCACATACCTAAGCAGAAAGTCAGACTGAAACTTTCTCACATACCCAAGCAGAAAGTCAGACTGAAACTTTCTCACATACCCAAGCAGAAAGTCAGACTGAAACTTTCTCACATACCCAAGCAGAAAGTCAGACTGAAACTTTCTCACATACCCAAGCAGAAAGTCAGACTGAAACTTTCTCACATACCTAAGCAGAAAGTCAGACTGAAACTTTCTCACATACCCAAGCAAAAAGTCAGACTGAAACTTTCTCACATACCCAAGCAGAAAGTCAGACTGAAACTTTCTCACATACCCAAGCAGAAAGTCAGACTGAAACTTTCTCACATACCTAAGCAGAAAGTCAGACTGAAACTTTCTCACATACCCAAGCAGAAAGTCAGACTGAAACTTTCTCACATACCTAAGCAGAAAGTCAGACTGAAGCTTTCTCACATACCCAAGCAGAAAGTCAGACTGTACCCAAGCAGAAAGTCAGACTGAAACTTTCTCACATACCTAAGCAGAAAGTCAGACTGAAACTTTCTCACATACCCAAGCAGAAAGTCAGACTGAAACTTTCTCACATACCTAAGCAGAAAGTCAGACTGAAACTTTCTCACATACCCAAGCAGAAAGTCAGACTGAAACTTTCTCACATACCCAAGCAGAAAGTCAGACTGAAACTTTCTCACATACCCAAGCAGAAAGTCAGACTGAAACTTTCTCACATACCCAAGCAGAAACTCAGACTGAAACTTTCTCACATACCTAAGCAGAAAGTCAGACTGAAGCTTTCTCACATACCCAAGCAGAAAGTCAGACTGAAACTTTCTCACATACCCAAGCAGAAAGTCAGACTGAAACTTTCTCACATACCTAAGCAGAAAGTCAGACTGAAACTTTCTCACATACCCAAGCAGAAAGTCAGACTGAAACTTTCTCACATACCTAAGCAGAAAGTCAGACTGAAACTTTCTCACATACCCAAGCAGAAAGTCAGACTGAAACTTTCTCACATACCCAAGCAGAAAGTCAGACTGAAGCTTTCTCACATACCCAAGCAGAAACTCAGACTCAAACTGATATTTGTGAAGTATGAGAGATTTGTAAATATGAGCGCTTTAGATCACTTGGCTACCTCGGGGCCCAATCAAGACTTATCCCAAAAAAACTTCAATCACATATACACACACTTATATATATATATATATATATATATATATATATATATATATATATATATATATATATATATATATATATATATATATATATATATATATATATATATATATATATATATATATACCAATGTCTATTGGTAAAAAATTCAAGTAATTCATCAGACTGTGGCTGTAGCTTACCTGATATATAACTGGCACGCATTGTCCGCTTTTGTAAGGTACATTCTACCACATAAAAAATTGCATTATGAGTCCGGTGAGGGTTAATGCATATTGCACCTGAGTCACGGGAGAGCCTGGTCGATGGTGTATAATGCCATTTTTTAGCAATTCATACGCTATACATGGCAGCTGTCAGATTTGGTGAGCGAAAGGGAAAGTTCAAAACCAATATATGGGAAACTACATGCAAGCTTTCACACATACCAACGCTGGTCGAGCCGAGACTAGACAAAGATGAGAGGTGTGCGTGATATGTAAAGTCGAGTGCCTTATACCACTCGTCCACAGGGTTACCCTAAAGACTATACAGTACTAAAACATACGAACGTAATAAGATGTAACTATTGTTGAATATGCACCATACTGTTATCTTATTATTTTTCCAGTATCAGTCTAAAAACCGACCTACGTTAACTGACTTTCATAAAATTGTGAAGAACTATTCTTTGATACATACACGCAAACCAACTCGTGGATATTGAAGTTCCCCTTCTACTACTGTAGTCGGGTTACAAAAGTGTATTCTAATCGGGCGAGAAAAATCTTACATCACTACAGATGCTCTATATTTCATATGTTTAATGCTAGTATTGGATTGTTTCTTTTCTAATTTAAACAGTGAATGAATGATTAATGTAAAGAATGAATGAGTTTATATTATTCTCATTTCTTTGTATTTTTGTACATTTTTCTACCATTCGTTTTCTAATATTAATTACTTCATTCAAGGTATGCATACCTTAATTTATTCGTTTATTGTTTCATCCATTACTCCATTCATCTGTCATAACTAGCATTATCCCCTTTTTACTACTCAGTTTTCATGTAGGGATTCCAGGGTAAATGCCGGAGAGCACAAAATCTCAAAACCTTCACTATGTTTTATTGACGACAACACAATGATAGAAAAACCTTTTAGCAAATTGTACGAACCATAGTGACGGTTTTACCATCTAGAGATCTCAAGTTCTCTTCCGTGATAAAATATAAATTACAAGTTCGGTGCAAAGTATGCCGATAAATCAGCCCCACTCGCGTGATGATATTGACTGGCGGTTTAGGGGTTGATATCACCTATTCAATAAAACCTGTAAAAAAAAAATCTGCAGTCAAAATTTGACTGCGCACAATAGTGTGCATTCTGTAAACTTACCGGTATTTCTCGCGGCTGTGGAGCTCCTGTAGGCCGAAACATTGTTTTAGATGACATGTACATTATATTTTCGAAGCAAATCCTATGTTTGGCGTTCTGTAAATCCATGCGGAAAAGCACAACACTCTATCATGTGGCAAGTTCGAATTCCCCGCTTAATTAGGCTGTTACCAAACTACAGGAAAGTGTCTACAGTCTGCATTTGCGTTCCGGAAGAATTTGTCAGCAGCCAAATTGCACAGTTTAATGGACAGGCAACATCATTTCCACATATCATCCATCAATACCAACACAGATTTTTTTTAAAAAAAAATTGTTTTATGGGGAGGGTAATGGACTAGTGCAAAGTGTTACAATGATAGACATGGCGTTGACCTTCTGGAGCGGACTAACTTGTAATTAAACTGACCCTATGGCGTTCCTTACGTTTGCTTTACATATTTTTCACACAATATAAAAATATGCAAAAAAGACTAGTTTAAGAAATGTTCACTGACATAAACATAAGTAATAAACTTTCAAAGATGTGATATAAAAATATCTAATAAACTTTCAAATAACCGATGTGATATAACAATATCTAATAAACTTTCAAATAAACGATGTGAAATCAAAACTTGCGTCCTAAATGTCGGTTTTGATCTTTTACTATTTATTTATTGTGTGCAGTTAAAACGTATGTTCTCTGTATTTGAAATAAAATATATATGAATCAGAAAACTTAACCGAATACTTGTATCCATGATAATACTTTTGAATAAGAGAGATCCCCCCCCCATCTCTCTCTCTCTCTCTCTCTCTCTCTCTCTCTCTCTCTCTCTCTCTCTCTCTCTCTCTCTCTCTCTCTCTCTCTCTGATCTTCTGTCAAAACAATATTCGGACATAATAACCTTGTAATCATTTTCTAATGCGTGTAAATTGCCCATTATTGCCCGTGAAGGTAACGGGGACTTTTGCTTGATCCTGTTCATCCAGCATCTTGATGCCTTTAACGCTCGTTCAGCCGTAATATTTTATGATAATCCCCATCACCAAGTGACGATGAAATGAAATAAAAGGAAGGCAAAATGACTATGAAATACGGACAACAGATTTTGATATAAATGCGCAGGAATACTTTGCACATTGGAATGATCCAATACCCTTTTCCGCCCGATATGGTTAACGGCTAAAACCATATGGAACTCTCCACGAATAAAAACATCAAAGGCCGTCAGCACATATGCAGGCTCATTCAGTTACAATGGCGGCTCGGACCACTTTGGACTGGTCTTTGGTATCCACTTTGTTGTTCATGTTTATGTTTTTTAATGGAGTATCAATTTAATATTTATAACTTGTGGAAATTGATGTAGGCATGGGGTTTCCGTTTAGTAGAACTTTGAAATTAAATTCCTTTCCATGACAAAGTTTTGGTGTAAACCAATTGCCCATATGAAAAACAAGCTTACGTTTTACAATGTAGCCTTAGACATTTAGGAGAGATCACACACCGCCACCCATTTGAGAGTACGCTCATAGGCTTGACTTAACCGACAAGGTGTTGACATCGACATTATTACTTCCTACAACAGTCAAAATCTTCTAACAGCTTTTCCATACGTTTTTGCGAACAAGAATACACTGAGAGAAGTTTTTAGCTACGTTAGCCATACTATTGTCTGCATGATACGGGTGTAGTTTCATGTGTTCACTATGAATGGGTTTGAATTAGGTGCCTAATTTTTAAAACATTGACGTCATCAGCGAATTTCTTAACAAACTAAACTTGATCTCAAGGAAACTTTCTCTCACGGGTATCACATATGTAACTGGGAAATTGTAAATTGTTTTGTGGTCAATTAAACTTGCTGCACTTGATACGGCTTTAGTAAAATGCTGCAACAAATTGATCAGGACACAAGATTCAGACCAAAATCAATTTAACATTTCAACGCATATCCTGGCCAGTGTTTTTAAAAAAAGAAATCCTTTTCTTATAATCACAATTTAATAAAAGTCTGGTCGTCCGCAAAGAAATTAGCATAATAAATCATATACTTAGTTCCGTTGTCTGTAAATGAATGGTTTCTCTGTAATAATCAACTGAAATAAATTATACAGAGAAAAATATAAATACCCCCTCCCATTTCCGTCTCTTACCGCACTAAATTTGGAAGAAAATATATAATCTAATAGCTTTAGAAAAAAGAACAGGTAATACATTTCTCTAACTTTTCGAATAAACAAATTACCATATGTTCCATGTTTGTATAAAAATAAACGTTTTCATGCAATAAGTTCTTTTAATGTAAAATTAGACTTATTGATCTATCTATCTATCTATCTATCTATCTATCTATCTATCTATCTATCTATCTATCTATCTATCTATCTATCTATCTATCTATCTATCGATCTATCAGTCTATCTATCTATCAACCAACCTACCGATAGACGATGATGTATGGGATAAACTCATGTTGGTAACGGCAAAAAGGATAACCTCATTTTACAATAAAATGCATGCCCTACTCTCAACCAACATGTCATAACATAACAGCAATATACAGTAGTTAAGCTACATAAATAAATTAATTATTTTAAAAAACAAGCAAAAATAAAATGCCATCCTGTTCTTGTCAAATTCCGCAATTTTGTTGTATGACAGATCACGGAGATATAATGCTCTCTGTCTCATATAATATAAGAGTGTCACCTTTTGCTATCTTTTTTCATTTGAGAATGGTTTCATGTTGTTTCACATATATATGTATAGATGTGTGTATGTGTGTGTATATGTGTATGTGTATATATGTGTTTGTGTGTGTGTGTGTATGTATGTATGTATGTATGTATGTATGTATGTATGTATGTATGTATGTATGTATGTATGTATGTATGTATGTATGTATGTATGTATGTATGTATGTATGTGTGTGTGTGTGTGTGTGTGTGTGTGTGTGTGTGTATGTATGTATGTATGTATGTATGTATGTATGTATGTATGTATGCATGTCATACGTACCTACCTACCTACCTACCTACCTACCTACCAACCTACCTACCTACCTACCTACCTACATACATACATACATACATACATACATACATACATACATACATACATACATACATACATACATACATACATACATACATACATACATACATACATACATACATACATACATACATACATACATACATACATACATACATACATACATAAATACATGAAGTCACTGATAGAGATTTGGAAAGTGTTATTCATGGATTATACAGGAGAATGCTTAGTAATGCTAGGCAGAGTAAATATCATAAAAATAATATTATCATTACAGGTTAGACAATATCTAAAACAGATAAATAGTAACATACATGTAATCAAACAGACAGACAAACACAATATTATCTATTGTATTTATCTTAACACGTGTCATTTTTCACGATCTTCATTTAAACAACATAGCATATTATCAATATACAAATAAGGTAGGAAATTTTAATATGATATATTTCCTTTATATAATTAAATAATAATAATAATAATAATAATAATAATAATAATAATAATAATAATAATAATAATAATAATAATAATAATAATAATAGTAATAATAATAATAATAATAAATCTAAAAACTAATATTTAATGAACCATCATTGAAGTTTATAGAATTAAAACTGAAGCGAATCGAATGGAACTGAATTTATTTAAATTTTAGTTGCAAATGTAGACACTGGGAGATACTTCAGCGATTTAAAAGTTATCACACAAAGAAACACGTAATGCAAGTTGTCATCTTACAAGCTGAATTAGAGTTTAGTCTTTTCGTCTACCGAATTTTTTTTTTCATTTTTCGAAACAACATATTTCCCGTTAATGTGCATTAGGTTATTTGTTCTTTATTCCACTCCCCTCGATTTCACTAGAATTTTCTGCCCCAAAAGGTAGACTTTCTTGAGGAATTCTTATGTAATTTTAACGTTGATGTTTAATGCATATGTTACTCATTACACATTAAACTATTAGAATATGCTTTTACATATGTTCAGTTTGATATCTTTTATTCAGGATTGAGTAATGCAAAAGTTACTTTGAAATATATATTTTAAATGACCATTTAGTTTCCCAAATGACTTACTACTTGATGTTGTTATGTGGCACATTTAAGCTCTGTATATCAAAAAGAATATATATATATATATATATATATATATATATATATATATATATATATATATATATATATATATATATATATATATAGTCTTTCATATTTCAATAGTATTTATCTTGTAATTATATTTGAACAGTGTCAATCATAAACATAAATATAGTTTAGATTTTTCATATTTGATGCACGTTGTTTTATAAATTTCGCGTTTTATGTATCGAACTATTTGTTTGTAGCAAATCATTTTACAATAACACCCTCACCGGTTTCTCGAAAATTGTAAATATTTAGAATGAAATGGTGTACAATCATCCACTACTCATTTCACGTTTCATATTGTAAGTTTCTCTAACGTAACATTGTTAAGATTTTTACAGATTAATATAAAGTTATTTCACGTATATCATCATTATCATCATCAACAACAACAACAACAACGATAATAATAATAATAATAATAATAATAATAATAATAATAATAATAATAATAATAATAATAATAATAATAATAATAATAATAATAATAATAATAGTGGTAGTAGTGATTGTGTTAAAGATTTATATCCCTGAACACCAAATGAAGTTCTTGGTTTTGTTTAAAGAATTTATTGTGGGTATGTTTTGAATATATGTTTGTTTCAGTAGAGAACACAAATAAAATTTTATTTTGAAAATTATTTTAATCGAACATCATGGATTTATACAGCAATCCTTTAAAGTACAATCTAATGTGGTACATGTATAATGAATCAAACATTTGCCTCGAAGAAATCAGTTTGATCTAAAACTTCGTTATATATATATATATATATATATATATATATATATATATATATATATATATATATATATATATATATATATATATATATATATAATAAAATTATAATATAATATCACAACCCTAGATTTTGACTTTTATTCATGAATTTCAAAACATCGGGCATGTATGTATGTATGTATGTATGTATGTATGTATGTATGTATGTATGTATGTATGTATGTATGTATGTATGTATGTATGTATGTATGCATGTATGTATGCATGAATGTATGTATATAAATATAAAAAATGTGTGATTTGTGTATGTACATACATACACACATACATCGCAATTTTCTTTTGTTTTTTTATTGATAACACATAATAAATGAGAAGCTAATTGAAGAAAAAAAATTCAAGCACCTAAATTATAATGTATAAGAAAAAGTATTATCGACCGATGCATGTTCCATAATATCTATTATTATATTTAGTTCGCAGTCAGACAAAGGAATGACATACAAAACACCGGGTTCCAGTTCTCCGTAGCATATTTCTGAGGAAGCAAATTTCATTTAATTAAAACGTTCACAGTTACTTTCTCTAAATACTTAATATCGAGATATAATTAATATCATTACATAAATACGTGATATCATTAAATTATTCTATTTTCCACCTATTTAAGCTGAAATGCAGTCCATGGATCAAAAACGAAAGAATGCGAACTTAATTACAAGTTTCTTTCATGATCAAAGCTCTGTAATGTAACCGTTATACTAAACCTATGTTTGGCGAAGACATGGTCCAGGGGTGAGAGGGTGCAATCTGGTAGAAACTTTTTTGCCATAAACACCAGATGCCATACAAAATCTCAGTGTATTCAACTTAGCAACCTTTAAATCTGCAATGGTCAAGAATGATACATACAGTCAATACTTGCGTGTAGTCCATTATTTTGATGTCATAATAACAAAAGATCACGGTTTAAAGCATGATTAATTTAAATGGAATTCCATACCTGAAATTGCTCACAATCCAAGGCACGTTAGAGAGTAATCGGCGAACTATTTTTTTTTTACAAGCGTAGGGATTTCACTGCAACGCTCGCTCATGACCGAGTTACAGCAATAATTAAAATCATACGACTGTGTATTTTAAATGGGTTTAGTATAGAATTTCTTTAAATATTGCTAATGACAAGATAGTGGAACGCCATTTTGAGAAGATCCAAGAGTTCTGATATATATAGAAACAACTATGACAAGATAATGTAATGATAACCACTCCACATTGTGACTATTCTCGCTTGAGAGCAAATGTACTTGCCTCTCCATAAATCACCTTACACTACGAGATGGTTCCTTGCATGAAGTGGTCAGCGAGAGTGACCACTTGATCAGCTTGGTTTCAGCAACAGTGCAGGTAAAGTAGGCTTATATACTTTTATTTCAAGTTTCAGCATTGTACCAGCAAACACCAAACGTCCACTGGTAATATTTGCAATAACATCACCAGCGATTTATATAGCAATTAAAAGGGCCTGGAAGGCGGGTTTCACTAGGAAACCGGCGCTCCCCATAAGCCTGTGGGGAAATTATGAGCAATAGCAAGCATTAATGGTCCAGAATTATTGTTTTGCGAGAGAGAATCGAAGCACGCTAGTTTTTATACCATTACCTTAAGGCATGAAAATTTTATACCATCGTAAAATTGCTTCACGTCGCACATAATGTATGTTAAATGATACGGGACAGTCACTGATACATCGAACACAGCAGTAGCTAACAGAGAGAGAGAGACGATAGTCTTACTTGTTTTTGGTCACATTTGTGTTATAGTTTGGGTAGTTTTTTTCCCCCCACATCAAATCTTGAAAGAATCCGGGACTTTTACATTCTCCATAGTTTACATTTGCAGCTAATGTAAGGATACAATTTTGATTCATACTCGTGCACACCGCATCTATATATTCAGACTGCATTTTTCTCACTCACAGAGATATTCTTTTTTAAAAAAAATACGAAGACTTGCAGAAATGTGCACGTTCTAAGTGGAAAATGCAACAGGGCCCGTATGAGATCATACCAGATCATCGGTCCGACATAAAGCTCAGGCTCGGATAACGCGCTCAAGGATAACTTGTTTACTAACTTCCTGCGGTAAATGTTTACTCAACACAAATTTAGTTGTACACGCATTTAGACTCAGTACACATTTTAGTGAATTTTGTGCAATGGAATCCATACCAGAAAACAATAATCGTTTCTCAGGAAGTATGGATAGGACACCAAGTACCGTCTTCCTTGGGTAAATACGTCTCTTTTGTAACATGATGTTTTATGTATAATTCAGTATCTCTTGTTTTGCTAGGGGTGAACATTGCCTAATTTTACTACTTTTAATATTATGAATATAGATTGCTGTTAAATATTCATGCTTTGTGCATCCTCGTCAAAATACAAACAATGACGAAATATTTATATCGCTCATCTTTTTGTCCAGAATGTCCGCAACATCTCGCAAAATATAGTCGATTAAAAAAATACAATAATTTAAACACGTATGTAAATAATGAGCAATATTTGAATAAGTAGTACTATGTTTTAATTTATTTCAAAAGTGTAACTTTATTACGCATTGGTTAAATTTATTCGAATGAATTGATAGTGTGTGTGTGTGTGTGTGTGTGTGTGTGTGTGTGTGTGTGTGTGTGTGTGTGTGTGTGTTTGTGTGTGTTTATGTGTGTGTTTAACCATAAAAATGCGTGTAATTATTGGCAAGACCAGTAAAGCATAAAAACGATTTTTCTAAATTTATTTTAACATAGGATTTATTATTTTTCATCACATAATATAAAATGTATTGTTTTTAAATTTGAAATTCTGACTAAAGACATGGCATAATAAGGTGTGACTTTTTCTTTTCTTCTGTTAAATCCATTTCCTTTTCTTTATAACAAAAATTTAAGTTACACATTTATTTTCTCCTTTCAACCGATAACAGCTTTTGCTGATTAGAATAAAATAATAATAATAATAATAATAATAATAATAATAATAATAATAATAATAATAATAATAATAATGTGGACTAAGTACAGCAACTAATTGTACAAAATTCCAAGAGATTAACAATATTAAAATATGCGCCTGTCTTTTAATTATTAATTTATATGTATTAATTTATATTTATTCATTTATATGTATTCATTTATATGTATTCATTTATATATTTATGTATTTTCTTTAATTCCACTATGTCTAAAATGTCCAAATCCAGGAACCGATTTAATTTTAGGGAAATCGGGTAGTTTTAATCAGGAAAATTGAAAATTGGTACTGTTTTGTTTTTACTTTGTTTATATATTCGCTGCGTGTTAATATTATCAGAGTGAAATCGGCATCGTTAATAGTTTTAACTCTTCCTCGATATCTGTGTGTATGTGTGTGTGTGTGTGTGTGTGTGTGTGTGTGTGTGTGTAAGTCCTTTTCCATGGTGTTTGATTTGATTAATTTTGTTTATTCTGTTCATTAATTAATGTGAAGGCATCAAGAAAGTATTGAAAAAATCTAGTAATTGCCTTGAACCGAGCATCCATTTTCCGTAGCAAAATACAACAGTTTAATATATGTTTTAGAAATCATATACCCTTTCACTGCCCTTAAATTACTATCATATAATGTTAGTACGTATCGCCGCCTTTGGTAAAGACATACGACAATGCACCCATCTACCCTAATTTGGATTTATGGTGACGTGTCTACATTCCTGGAGAGAGGCCACACTATGTAGGGAATATACCTACCATTTTTCCCACCGTGTGTTGTATAAATTTAAGATGATTTTACTTAGGTCGATTTCAGCTTAACAACACACTCGATGTTTATCGGTGTTTGAAGCTTAAAAGGCTCGAGTTAAACGACTCCACATTAAATCCACATCACTGACCAAGTCCGCAAAATCGGTAACAAATATGTACGCACTTCTTTCATTGAAATAAATTGAGCAAACATACTTAAAAATGTCAAGGGATAAATTAACTCATTTGTACCGGCATCACATTTCAATTAATAGTTTTTTAATTTAAATTAATTTTAAATCGATTCACTAAGGTACTAATAATCACTTTAAACTACCCTGAGTACATAATTTTTTAAGTCACGAACACACCTTTCGGCTTTGTATATTGCACCAAACGGTTATCATTAATTTTTTTTAAATACTCATACTAGTTGTCTGTTTTTATTTTATATCATATTTGTTGATCTGTTTCCATTTTGGAGACTGTTTACAGAAAGTATTGGACATAGTACGTATTCGTACATGTCGTGATAATTATATAAGACTATCTAAACAGCATCTGATTCGGTTGGAATTAACCTCAACAAATTAATCTGTAGTCTGTGCTTTATTTATCTGTTTTAATTCTTTCTCTGTTCTTTTATTTGCTGCTTTCTTTAATCAAATGTTATTCATGTTAAGAAAAAAATATAAATTTTTATTCCAGTAAATTTTGTCATGTTTACCTGATTATCAAATTCTGACACAACCACATCTCGCCCATGTCATTAGTTTTATTCAGTAATCTCAATTCACAAATTTGCGAAGCACTCTGATATTTTTTAAATACAGACAATTTTAATTATGATTAAAACTTATGATAGATTATATGTATTGAAGTCGTCGTGTGTTTCCTTGTCTTATATATTTCCTAATGATGTTCTCAGTTGTTTAGGCTCTTGGATTTACCTCATAAAATTGATTTTTATCCTATATCATGACACATACTGAAAATAAATAAATAAATAAATAAATAAATAAATAAATAAATAAATAAATAAATAAATAAATAAATAAATAATAGATTATATGTAATGAAGTCGTCGTGTGTTTCCTTGTCTTATATATTTCCTACTAATGTTCTCAGTTGTTTAGGCTCTTGGATTTACCTCATAAAATTGATTTTTTATTCTACATCATGACTCATACTGAAAATAAATAAATAAATAAATAAATAAATAAATAAATAAATAAATAAATAAATAAATAAATAAACTTAAAGAACAAAGCGTAAATATTTAATCAACACTACACTTAATCAAAAGGAATATACATTACGTCATGAATATATTAAAATTGTATTTAATATTAGTTTTAACAATATTATTTGATATTCTGTTGCTGTTATTTGTCCCTCTTTTTAGCTTTGTTGCTTTCCTTACCAACATATTTGTTATGTCATCTGTCTGTTTGATTTTAAATGTAATATTCAATTTTTGAAAACACAATTCATATTTTTTCCAATATTTGAAGCACGATACCGTTTATGCATTGATAATAATAATAATAATAATAATAATAATTCAATAATAATAATAATAATAATAATAATAATAACAATAGTTATAATAAAAATACTAATACTAATAATAATAATAACAATACTACTACTAATAATAATTTCCTATTACTACTACTACTACTGCTAATAATAATAATAATAATAATAATAATAATAATAATAATAATAATAATAATAATAATAATAATAATGAATGTAGTGATTAGAGCCAAAATAAACAGCAGTATTTCAAATGCATCAATGAAATCAACGGCAAAACAATGACAACTTAAACAACAAAATTAGGAACGTATACAGTATACGTGGAATAAATAAATATGCGTCCGATAACTCTCGGAGTTAGTACAAATTGTCTAATATTGTAATAAAATAATGAGTGAAAGCATTACTAATACTTAAAACATCGACCCCGGTATTGTGTCCGGTAATTCATTAGTATAGGCCATAAATAAAACATACTCTTCCACCCTGTCTTGAAACGAGCAAAAAACCAAAGAAATTCAATCTACCTAATTAATGCTATTTAAACTGTATAATGCCAACGCTACAACCTCCACAAAATACACAGAACCTGAGTGTGTAATTAATCACGATACGTCCCAATGCACTATCATTATCTGTTTATACAATGCGGATAAATTTACATTTTGCATTATTACAAAATGGTTGGTATGTATCACAATAATTAAGAATTGCATACATTACTGGGGATTATATTCATGAATTTCACATTATACTTACACAGTATCTAATGTTGCATCAGTTTCAGTGGCGAAAACTTTTGTGTTTCTATTTTATTAATCTGAAACTTATTTAGTAAAGGTGGCAGAAAATGTTAAAATGTTGACTAATTATAAAACATAAAAATAAATAATGCATTCAGGATGAAAAATTACACGATCTGAATTTAAACATTCAAACAAAAGTTTTAAAAAACGACTTCGACATATAACAAATATGACTTTTTGAAACTCTGGGGGAAACTTAGTAACCGAGACAGTGTGACAGGTGAAGTTAGAAAACATCCATTAAATTAGAAAGGAATTTGGCATGATGCAATATAGTTTGGTATTTTATTACATACATACATACATACATACATACATACATACATACATACATACATACATACATACATACATACATACATACATACATACATACATACATACATACATACATACATACATACATACATACATACATACATACATACATAATGAAACGAAAATGTTCTCTGCCAAAATGTAAACACAGCGATTATGCTTTTCTCATCAGGTTTATTGTTCGATGGCTTTTAGATTTTCAAGTTTTTCTAACCTTACCAAAGACTTTACAGAAGTATTATTTTTCTTTCTGTTTTACCTACAATGCCACACACGGTTTGCACAAATTGCGAAATCTAGGACAAACAAACAATAAATCAAAGCTGCTGTAAAGCGTTATATATGTTTAGCTAAGTCGGGGAATCTCGCCCAGCCTTTGCATTATGTAGGTCTTTAGTGAAGGCACTTGACTTAACTTGAGTCGGTAGAAGCACATTTTTGCCCCCATAAAGCACATAAAGACGGAAATTACCTCTCCGAACGTACCATTTGAAAGTCGTTTTGTAAATCAATGCAAGTTTTCCAATCTTTCAAAGAACATTAAGATAAACAAAATTGTTAGAAACAAGATCCAAAGATTAACTGTCTGTATTTGTCTGTTTGTCTGTCTCTCTCTCTCTCTCTCTCTCTCTCTCTCTCTCTCTCTCTCTCTCTCTCTCTCTCTCTCTCTCTCTCTCTCTCTCTCTCTCTCTCTCTCTTGTATTTAACACAAGTTTCGTAACGACAAATCGAAAGAGAACGAGGAGTAGGGAAGTGGCGTGGGGTGGAGGGTGAGAGACCTCGATTGGCAAGATGTTTTAATATTATTTGATAAAATTAATCATAGGTTCTGAGTGAAAGAAAGAGATAAAGACAGAGAGACAGACAGAGAAGGAGAAAAACAGAGAGAGAGAGAGAGAGAGAGAGGAGAGAGAGAGAGAGAGAATGTGTGTGATTTTGACTTTTAACATAGCTTTTACAATTTTTCAGTCATAACGCTGCGATGTCTGTAGTGTAGCAGTTGATAGTGATGCATAGCACTGTCGTATCATGCCGCAGACATGTAGCATGATGTCCCACCCAGTCACATTGTCCTGACATCTTGCTGACCTTTCCTAACACTAACCTCTTAATGTTGAGCACCTAGCGAGGCAGATGTTTGTACCATTTTGTAAGTCTTTGATATGGCTCGGACGGGCCTCACATCCACGACCTCCCGCATCCTAAATGGACGCTCTAACCATTATGACACCGGAGCGGGGAGAGAGAGAGAGAGAGAGAGAGAGAGAGAGAGAGAGAGAGAGAGAGAGAGAGAGAGAGAGAGAGAGAGAGAGAGAGAGAGAGAGAGAGAGAGAGAGAGAGAGAGTGAACAACTGTATTAATTTTCAGTCATTTTCATGTATCTGTAAATTTAGAAACAGATATTCGCAGCATTAAATATTTAACGTATCAATTCATACATACATTACGCCCATATACAGCATACACATATGTCACTATTTCATATACATTGTAATACTTGTACTTTTAGACAAATTCTAATGGAAAATACATTTATTTGTTATGCCATGGTAAATAATTATATCTTTGTAGCAATATCTTTCCTTAGAATACTTTGAATTAGACTTTCAATGTTACCAACGTTAATAAGCACTTTTTCACACTTTGTCTTCAATATTCTGAACTTCAAATTGAATCGATATTTTTTGGCAAATCGCTAGAATACAATAGACAGATGTAGGAAAGCGTTACTGAGATGTTTGCTACGTATCAATCCATGCAAATATGGATACTTTTTTTGCATCGTCGGCATAATTTTTATTAAAATATAGTTTATATCCCTTAATGTCCATAGTACATGATACGCACTCTAAGTAGATTGGAAGGCTTGTCTATTTTTCATACGTATGTTTTGCTTTCTTTGATGAATATTTTAAAAATAATTTTCAATACTTTGAATTAAAAAATATTTTTAAAGTCTAAAGAAACAATATTTGTGCAACTGTTCAAAATCAATAGTAGGAAGAGAGAATTGTTCGTATACAATTGAAATTCAGTGATTGATAGAGCGATTGGTTGGTGGATTGGCTGGTTGATGAATGGATATAGAAATAGATGGATGGATGGAAGGACAAACTGGTATTCCATATCCGTTGTTGACTAATATCAATGTACTGTGTTAAGACACTGTCATAGAACCACATATATCCTTTGTTTATTGATTTTCATAAAACACATACCCAAGTATTTTATTAATGTTCCACTGACCAAGATTTTAAATATAAATATTTTTTTAAAATTATGCACGGAAGTATTGTATTTGTCAAAATTTGCAACTAGAGTTATTTTAACACCTGGCAGTGCAAATATTATTTCCTTTTATTTGAATTGTAGGATCTTTGACGATTGGAGGTTTTGTTGTTGTTTTTTTTTTAATTGCTACATGGAGATCGAACAATAACAATCTTTGAATACATAAAAATCGCCCCAAAATAGCAAAATCAAATTGTGTAATGCCAGGAAACGTGGTGTTATAATAATTTCATTTGCAAATAAAAACAAATAAAGACATTCTTTAGGAAGGAAAAATATTTGTCTTGAAATGTAAATCAATGTTGTTGTCACTTAGTGTGCATGTGTGTTTGAGTGTATGTGTGCTTCTGTGTGTGTGTGTGTGTGTGTGTGTGTGTGCTCGCACTCATTTGGGAAATCATAAGTATCGTATCCCGCATACATGCGACGTTTATTCCCGACTTCGCACTATAATATATCATAAAGGGGGAGTGGGATATTGTATCGGTAGATATTTGCAAAGTTTGTAACGGCAACAACGGAAATATATACTGATGTGTGTGTCTGTGTGTCTGAATGTGTGCGTGTGTGTTTGTGTGCTGAAATTCAGAACTGAATCGAATCTTGATAAAATTTGGAATAAAATTACCGTTCAAGGAATTCGAAGCTATCTCATTTATGTGTCATAAATGTTTGTCAATATACTCAAAACCTAAGGTCTTGTGGTTCCACTTTTATTTTTTATTTCGTTTTTTTCCATTATTTTGAGTCGCAAAATAGCATTTTGATGAACAAAGAATAAGGTTCTGTGATTAATAAAACTTTTCTGAAAATGCTATTACGATAGAATAATGGGTATGCCCGTGTATTAACGAAACTTTTCTAACATAACATGCCTGTATTCTCTCCCACAATTCACTCAATCGAAAGTTATCAATTCTTATGTATGTGGGAATACACTCAACGGTTGTATAATTATTCCGTCCCCTAGTGCGGCATTCACGTGATTTGTTTTATTCGTTCACACTATTTTCGCTTAAACGACAGTCACACTCTGCACGTGCTATTACACTACATGCAAATAATATGTTATACTTCACTTGTGCTTTACAACATTTGATAGCATTTTAATTGCATTTTAATGTCATGCTTAAGGTTTTCCTTGATTTCAAATTTGTAAAGTGTTTGTTGAAATTGTGTTCTTTAATAGAGTGATAAATACCACAATCTCTGTAATATAAATGTCAAATATCAGAACATTTGAAGAATACTGTTGAAATAAAAAAAAATATCTGGGTAACAGTTACAGAGATAACTCTATAATCTGTCTTTACAACACTTTATCGATTTGTATGGACATTATTTCGAATTATGTCACTTTTAGTTAATCCCGAGTGTTAAAGTCCTTTCTCGCATGCTTCGTCTCCAAGTTGTTTTTTTTTTTAATATATAGGTAAATAAATGTACATGTAAAGTTCCTTTATTCTGTATCTGTATGTCTATCTCAATTCTGCTTTGAAATTTGAAAACAAATGTATCGCTGTGACATTTTATTCGTAAAGTTTGGTTTGTACTACTTTATGTGGTAAGATAAAATAGATTTTAAAGTATAAGCATTCATTCGAAAAATTATTTGAACATTTTTCGATGAGTTACTAAATTTTAGCTTTTGTTTATATTTCCTAAATATGCATTGTTGTGTTGTTGTTATTATGTATCTCCAAACAATCCCCAGACATTACATACCTCCAGATTTCAAGAGAATTTTAATATATTGACATGATTAGCATAGTATACCTTTCTTTTTGTGCAGTGCTTAATTAAAAATTAATTAAAATATTAACACAAAGATTTTTGATTGAAGAGATTGGTTTTATTACACAAAAGTAGCTGTCTCTCTCTCTCTCTCTCTCTCTCTCTCTCTCTCTCTCTCTCTCTCTCTCTCTCTCTCTCTCTCTCTCTCTCTCTCTTGTTTCATTTCATTTTACAGGTGGTATCAAGATCAAACGTTTACATCCTCTTTAATTTTCTCCATTTTCGCTCATCGATCCCTGTCGTATTATATGCATAATTAACGGTTGTGCACACCCTAACATCCATGAAAATTAATGTAGTTGAAAAAGACAAAGTAATGCTAGTTTGTGACATGTTTGGTCATTGTAGTGAATTAATCACCTGCAATGGAAGCCATATGGAATACCAGGTCCAATATTTGAAGGTTGCACTCCAGGGTGGGACACGTTTCTCTGGCTCGTGTCTTAAATTGTACCCCTGCTCCTAAACGTACCAGAGGTATGTCATAAACATTAAAAATGGCTGATGTCGATAACGATATCAAATAATAAATATAGGTTATAAAAAGATGGAGCCAAAGGGATAGAACCTGATTATAAGGGTTTCATAGTGCAGACTGTAATGACTTTCTCCATATCGAGTTTACAAAACATAGAGTATTCAGAAGAAAACCCACACCTTCCAGAAGGATAGAAAAGAGAAAAGAACGTATAAATGCGTCATTGTCTGGCAAGATTTATTTTTTTGTCTTTGAGCCGTTCGAGTCTGTTTGAAATCTAACTTGAAATGAAATAAACACAATAAAGACCTTGCGTAGCTTAAGGAACTGCAGATGCATAAAAAGTAAACTTTTCGTAAACCGGACACTTGTGTAATTATACTCTGTTTATTAACGTGATCATCATAATGTGTTTACAGAGACGGCGTTAGGAGTACCCGACGCCTAGGGCCGACCGTGACCGCGCGTAGGGCCAGAATATCGGTATCTTGATTGGTATGCTACCCGCAAACACTGACAATCGCGGGGCCCCCTCAAGAGTGGGGCTTGGGGCGGTCATCCCAGTTCCCACCTCCAAACGCCGTTCATGGTTGTTTAATTAATTAAAAAATGACACAATTAAGAGAAAACTGTGTGGATATAATGTCATGATTCTTTTTAACATAAAACTCTCTGTTTATGTATGAGTACGTGTGTGTGTGTGTGTGTGTGTGTGTGTGTGTGTGTGTGTGTGAGAGAGAGAGAGAGAGAGAGAGAGAGAGAGATACGTGAAAATGAAAACATACATATATATAATATATAATAAAACAGACAAGAAAACAATCAACCATAAAAACATTAGTAAAACCTGCTCGAGATTAGGATACTGTTTTAATGTAATTGTTTTTAAAGGACATTGTATCTATTACGTGTGAAAACAAAACTGCTTCAAATTCATTGATGTGTATATACTAACGGTGTATCACATGTATTACAATTTCGTAGGAATTCATTTGTAACAAATGTATATAGGTTCCACACTTGTTCAAGTTTATATTCACACTAGATAAAATTGATATACCTGTTGAAACTTGCTGTTGATTATAAACAAGTTGCTGCACATAGGTTTTCTTCGGCCGAAAGATAAATGTTATCCGTTTTATAGGATACATGGCTAGTTGTTAGTCTAAAAAAATCAACAACAACAAAAAATAGAAACACGAAAAACACCCATCTACCCTGTTGACAAGTAATCCATTGGGGTTACAAAGGAGCAAAACATTCCAATGTTGAACTTATCGCAGCGACAGGTGCTATCGTACCTTCATAAATCTGTCAAATCTATGATTCCATGGAAAATTACTTAGACCACACATGCAGGTTATACGCCGTTTCAGCTCGTTTTAGGTAGGTATTTGGAGGTAGAAACATTTATAAATTTAAAAAAATAGCAAAATAAATGGCGCTGATTTATTTTGACATGTATAAATCAACTCCCGGGTAGCAGAGAAAATTACACTGTGCGGTACATACGATACTTTTCAGACCTTCTTATACTCATCTGCCCATTTTCAAATAAGACAGGATAATCATAATACATGTACAAAGACACGTGTGCAGTTTCCAGTAAATACATTTATTTTTTTTATATTAAAATAGGAAAAGGAATTCGTTCCCATTAAAGGTCATATTTGGGAGGCTGAGGATATCGTTGCAAATCTCATGTAATGCAAAAGGTTTAATAAAACTAAGTCATCGACAAAGACATCGAGAAAGACAGAGAAAAATGACTGAAATTTTTTTTCATACTTTGATTCTCTTTCTCGTCTCACATTTTGTTTGATATTTATATTTTATATAGTTTTTACGTGTGAGTCAAACATGTTAACCGCTATGGTTCTCCAAGTCAGGACTTGTAAGGCGTTTCTTATTTTTTACTTTGTCCTTTTCTTTTGATGAAGATCTAAGAAAATTGGGGTCTGTCTGTCTGTCTGTCTGTCTGTCTGTCTGTCTGTCTGTCTGTCTCTCTCTCTCTCTCTCTCTCTCTCTCTTCTCCTCTCTCTCTCTCTCTCTCTCTCTCTCTCTCACACACACACACACACAATAGAGCTGCACATCATATGTAATGGAGTAGTCAGTATTTAAAAGGCAGTGTGTATTTTGCAAGTTACACTGCAGTTCTATCAGAGCCATTTAACGATGTCGGTACAGACGATATCATACTTTTAAATGCGACGAACAATTATACACCATACGTCTGGTTTGTAACAAAAATATTGCCCCGGTTTTATTAATGTGCCTACTATCCTACACACTAAAAATTATAGCGCCCCCCCCCCCCCTCACGCATCAACATTTCTACCCCACGCGACATATATACCACTCGTACAAATATGTAATTGTACATCTCATTTTCGAGAAACAATCGTATGGACACTTAGTTAATAATTCAAAGTGGCTTTGCAAGAAATTGTTACAGCAAAACAATGCTTGTATGGCCCAATTTTAAACGAAAAGTTGTTTCATCGGAAATAAACACCTTTGCCCACCCCACCCCCACCCCCTTCCAAAATCGCCAATAATTGCAAAAGTTGCGTTGGTGGTTGGTACAGAAATGATAAGACTTCTTCGTTAGTGTCACATGTTGAGAAGAAGAAAAACGTAAAGGTGAAGAAATTAACTTGGAAACTTTTTCTTCAAGCAGTCAATTATGCATCAAGAACATTGTTACGTTCTTTATTTTTCAAATATGAAATGACGACTGGGTAAATGTGAAAATTCGCGACTTTTTGTTTTTTGTTTTTATAAAACACAGCAAAACAAAACCAAATGAACACCCACATAACAATGACACTGTTTTGCACACAGGTTGAACTACACTATGCAATATTAGAGAGAGAGAGAGAGAGAGGAGAGAGAGAGAGAGAGTGAGAGAGAGAGAGAGAGAGAGAGAGAGAGAGAGAGAGAGAGAGAGAGAGAGAGAGAATTATGATGCAAATGGTCTTGTACGAGTTATCTCCCATCACTCGCTGATTAGTCTCGCTTCTGTAAAGAATGGGTTAATGTTGTTTAGGACGTTGCCATATTCTACGAAGTCTCTGACAGGGATGCTCTTTTTCAATTTTCTTCCAGAGTAACGTTTCAAAAGTCAATTACTCTATGCAGTAAATTTAAATTGTGTATTATCTTCAAGTTACATTTCAACATCGCACAATCCGTGTTTCAGTGGATAATTTAAAAACTGTAAAAGTAATATTCAATTGGCCTAATCATCTTGTTTTAAGAGATGACACATTCTAGACAAAACATTTAAGCAGATCTTTTATTTTTTTTAAAAATAAAGAAAAAGATTTTTATAAGTCAAATTTGTTTTTTCTTCTGTTTCAGGAAATATAATAACCTCGTTTTATGACGAATTAGACATAGACAGTTTTCAGAGAACTGAAGTTCTACGATCTATTCCATTTATACAATGTTTGTTGTTTTGTTGTTGTTTTAGGGTTTAACGCCATTTTTCAGCACACGATAGGCTATACATGGCGGCCAGTATTATTGGTGGAGGAAGAACCCGGGGAAAAAAAACCGGAAAGAACCACCGACCGACGAGAAGCTACTGTCAAGCTTTCTCACATAACTACATTATCCGAATCTTAGACTCGAGCACACGCAGACAGATGTAAGACGGCAGTGATCCGTAATGGAAAGCACTTTAGACCACTCAGCCACTCGGGGCCCCTATATATACAATGTTCAACCACCTTATTAGGTTATAACACATACTAAAATTTACTATTCCATTTCTACCTGGTTCCACTGTGTAGAGAAAGAAAGAAAAAAAACAAACAAATGCAAAACAGGCCAACATATCGTATCAAGATAAAAGCCGTATTGGCGTACATTTGCCAGAGGAAAAGGAAAATTAGAAAACATTTACTTCAGATATAGCGAAATTCGTGTCATTATTTCAATATTTTGTTCTGAGAATCAAAAGAATGCAATGACAAACAGAACATTTGTGTGCATTGGACACATATTCATTTCATGAATAATAATTTCTCAATGAAATGGTTTTTCTGTTGTCTTTCTGAAATTCATCTAAAGTATCCAAAGCTGTTCAAGATTTCAAAAGGGAAACCAGATTTTTCCTGAGTTGGCAAATGACATATTACGATTAATGTGCAAAATAGTAATTGATATATTTTACTCCAGACACATACCCCCTCACGAATATGTCATGCTAAATGCATTTGCATGGTTAATAGTCTCTATCAAAGTCGGGGAATCTATTGACCAACGCTAAAAACGTCAAAAACATGGTAAAATACATTCTAACTAAATAAACAAGTTCTGTATTTCTATCAAATCATTTGTTCTGAACATTGCAGTCTCTCCCCCTCTGCTCTGTCTCTTGTCTCTCTCTCTCTCTCTCTCTCTCTCTCTCTCTCTCTCTCTCTCTCTCTCTCTCTCTCTCTCTCGTTATCAGTTTTATTACTTACACTGCTTTTTCCAGGCAATTTGAAGAACTCTTGAGTGGTTTTCATTGCAAGAGAGTTGTAAATGTCACATACTTTTGTTAAAAAGACAAATAATTTGACACCAGTGAATATATCCCCTTTCCTTTACCTTTTGGATTTTATATTTATTTTTCTTTATCAAGAATAACAGTCTTTTTTACACGCTTCAACTTGTGCGGATTCCTTTTTTTAAATAACGGTTCTATTCCTCATAGAACACTAATATCTTGAACAATATGTGTGTTGAACATAGTAATTTATTCAAAGGGACAAATAGCTTTTATAGTGCAAGGCTGGAAATTATTTTAGAGGTGTTAGGATTCAGCGGTTCATTTCCCATCGAAATAATTGCTATACTGTTGATTCTTTTATTCTCTCAATCGTCCAATCTGTTTTCTATACTATACTCCCAAATTACTGAACTCCCTTCTTGTGTGTTGCTTTACATGCCTTTTTGATGTCGATTTTATGTCCATTTTAGCTAGCAACCTCGTTGTTGTAGCGAAACAATGCCGTCATAAATAGACAACTTTCTAATTCTTGTAACATTGTAACGAATTTACCTGGTAAAATAGGACCTAATTGATACCTATTTATGGCAATAAACTTCTACTTTGATCTTCCCAACCGTATGGCAAACTCGTCAGAAAGGAGAGAATATATGTGAGGGCCACAGGTATCGTTCGGTCATTGGGCAATATAATGTCCAGTTAAAGGATAAATCCAACGCATCTCGGAGATAAATGTGGCAGATAGTGAAAATAAAACCGCTTCATCGGTACAACATACTAATTTCAAAAAGTTTAACATAACAGAAAAAGCCGAATGTGGGCCGAGGGGACGGATAACTAACTTTTGTCGCGTATATCACGAAAGACATTCACAGAGTTAACTAAAAGATCAGTCGTTGTGAACAGAAATACTGTAAGTGACGAATTTGTGAAATATATTCCCCTGAAGGGGTTATGCAAGACATAAAGAAAAAAAAATGCACATTTGTAAAAGTAGTCACAATGGAAGAATGAAAACATTATAAAATCCTGGGTTTGGATATTGGTTCTTGGATTGTTTTTAATATTTGGCATCAGTATGGGTAATTAATAAATAAATCAATATTGATTGGTACAAGATGATAGCCTAACATAATTTTTAAAAAAAACAGTCATATTAGGACAGCTTCGGAATAACAATTTAT
>JAQISU010000017.1:11797500-11822500 GCA_029339505.1 Unio delphinus | reverse complement strand
GAAGCATATTTCATGTATTATATACAAGCTGTATACATGTATCAGACAATTATATGACCTGTTCAAAGATTCCGCCAGAATTGTGTTTTTGATATCCTCATTTAGTGAGAACTTATAAATGATACTTGTAGGTGAGTACAACGAATCTTGTGTTATATCACTATGATTTTAACTCAATTTGTGGCCTTTTCGAGCCCTTTCTCTGATGTTATACTCCTTTCTGGGATTACAGTCTTGAAAAGAGTCAAAGTAAATCTGACATAAGTTTGAATAAGACATGGATTCGTTTGACCTCCGCCTTTGTCTCATTAAACATAAAAAATCCGTAAAATGGATATAAAACTCTGGTGCTGGAATTTCGCAACCAGGACAAACAATGTGCCCGGCTCTTAGTTCCATGCACCCAGAAGGCAAAACCATCTTCTGATCATTAAACGTATCCCGCTCTATTATTTTCCACCTGAAGCAAACTCCCTCGAAGGCCTTTTGCTGTTAGGGTGGCAACCACTGGAGAAAGACTCAAAGAACACATTACAGACTGGGCAGGTTTTCATTCTTTGGATGATCCTTTGAATATGATAATCTTTGAAACCCGCTTGCTGGCTATTAGGGTGGTAATAGTTGGACAAAAAGTGTGGACGGTAACAAATACAGATTTGAAAATCTTTTAAGTGTCACTGGTGCTTTCAACATGAAAAGTTTTTAACAGTACTCGCTTCTGCATAATTGCACTATTAGGACAACAATAAATTTAGACCCAATGGAGATTCTAGTAAGAACAAAGAGACTAAGATCGGAAGAGAGTGAATAAAACATGCAATATATTTTTTACGACTTTAGCCAGGTTACTAAACAACGTTGCTCCATTTCGAAACGATACAGGATCCTTTTGTTACCACAAGTGTCGAGCGAGCAAACGTGAGCAACAGATTAATCTCTCCATGTATCCAACCAGACAGCCAGCAATCCATTCATACATAGATAAATACATATATTGGAATACATCCATATATAAATATATATATATATATATATATATATATATATATATATATATATATATATATATATATATATATATATATATATAAGAAATTCAGGACATTCTTTAGAAAATATTGTATTTTTAACAAAGCAAAGTCTCCCTCGCACGCACAGACACATGAGCACACAAATATTTTCCAATCAGTTCTCACTCTGAGTGAGTTACGGCTGACACGGTCAGTGTGAAATAAATTGTCACAACGCAAGAGTCGTGACTAGCGTTGTCAGATACCAACCGACAGCCACCAAAATTTATTTCCATTTCTTAGCCCAGTACATGCAGATTTGTCCGGGGAAATAGATAAATCAAACGTCTTGGACAAATCTGGGAATCTTGCCACGTAATGTTTAGCTTATGTTTGTAAAGAACGGGGTAATTTTGTTATAAAGCCCTTTGATGCAGTGTGCACGTAACGATACCATCGATTTTTTAATAATATTGCTTTACGAGATGCAAAATATGCTTTCATGTTTTCTTAGGGATTTTATACAGCATTGTAGAGCTGGAATCAATGCTTTATTTCAGTTAGCCCTAATACTTTCTCTTTTTCATTTTAACGGACGACCCAACAAGTTCGAGACTTTATAAGTTCGCTGATATTGGTTGGATTGGGTCGGGGTCCTATCTCATTGAATTAGTACTAAACGTTTTCTGCGCTGACATTAAGAAGCAGTTTAAAATTAAATTCTTGGATTGACCCTCTTCATATCTTAAAAGCAAATCGAAAAGTTTTAGAAAACCCTGGCAACTGTGCTCTATCGTTTTGGACACATATCACGCGACATGGCTGACATCAGCTCCTTTTTGTGTTCAAAGTCAATATAGATCATTACAACACTGGAATAAGAAGTAGCCGTAATAAATTCATAATATAAATTATCACTTTTTTTTAATCTCAAGGAGCGCAAGTATATATGAATGTTTTACTCTGAGGCATATCGAACAGCTCGTCATAAAAAAAAATATTGTCGTTATGTCATTAAAGATTAATAACTCTTCAACCTCTACTAATAAATAGTGTTACGATTCCAAAATTAATAATACATTCTGGCCATAAAGTATTTGTATTCCCTCTTTATTTCCAACCCCACCCCTATTTCGATGCGGAAAATGCATTTTAGGTATTTTAAAGTGAAATGAATTCAAGATATTTGGCCCTAAATGTTTAATTTTTATTAAATAAGAATGTCGTATAACACAGATAAACGTGTCACTTATAAGCGTGTTATCTGCTGCTGCATATTTAATTACCCCAAGGTTGACGTGTAAACATTTATATTAAATGTTTAATTGCTAAATGCAAATTTCACTATTCACGTTATGTACTTTATTGATCTTTTATGATATTCTATTCCCTTGTTACTTGTTCTTCCGCGTTCGATATTATTCCCTCTTGAAAATAAATCGGGATTTTATTGAAATTGACACAAAATTAATATGCATAAGGCTAATTAAGCATCAGGAATAATTACAAGTGCAATCCGAAATGATACTATATCGAGTTCATTTGTTTCATAATTTGAATTATCGCAAAGATTTTACACACGCTAAGGTAACTTCATTTGAAAACATGCGTTTTCAAAATGCGCATGCATAATGTGGATTAAATAACACATAACGCACAATCTTCATTCCACTTGAAATTCCACATTCGCATAAAACTACAAGCGAAACTTTCACCGTAAACGCTAAATCACATACAGCTGTAATCTTTTCTTGTGCCTTGGATTAAACTTCTACTAAACATCAGTCGTTCAGCTTAGTCTTTCGAAGAGCTACTTTTTAAATGGGGTAATTAATTGTATTAGAGAAAGAAATCCTAAAAATTCAGGTCTGTGACAATTTAAAAAGCTTTGTAAAAGTGCATTAAAAAAAAACCTAAAACCTTTGAGAATCAAAGCGACTTGTGTTTGATACTGCATTAGACAATAATACAAACTATGCATACAGTTATTAGCATGTCTACGTTTTATTGATGTTCTCAATTGATTATATATACATACCTGTGTATAGTATCACACATTGTAAGAGGACGAATTTAATTGAAAATATTGGCAAATCTTTTTAACTTCCAAAAAGCAGCAACATTTAAAACAAAACATCAATTAAAAAAGAACAGTCTAGATGATTTTAGTTCATTCCACAAAGATTCATAGTTGTCGCTTTAATTTTAAAATAAAGGCGGCAGTTGTACGCCTCAAAACAATATATGTACATAAAACTTCGCGACTGGGTCATTCGGAACAAACATAAACATCAGCAAAAAGAGATCAGACTGCATCATTCGGAACAAACATAAACACTAGCAAAAAGAGATCAGTTTTCAGTACTAGTAAGAACCACTCTGAACGGATTTATCGTGACATTTATTGGCAGTGAAATAGCTAGATTTATGAAATTGGTGTTAATCTTTGTTTGGTTAGTATATAGTTATCATTAAAATGCAATTAACGTGGCTACGATGAGTTCTTTATTGTCTTTAGTAATCAGAAGTTATTCTGTGTTTGTATATGTAATGATATCACATTAGCCAACAGGTAAGTTTTCATACTCATATTATGTTCAACATGACGTCAATATTACAAGAGAGATTTCATTAATATGTGACATAATTAAAAAAGACAAAAAACAAAACGTGCTTGTCTATCGATCTGCTTATATAAAACCAAGCTTATTGTCCCCAAGCAAGTCTTCGCTTTTGAGGTAGGACGCAACTATTACGTCTCTGTTGCATGAAGTCCACGTGAAAGAAATTAAATATTTTACGATATTGTCACTTCTTTGTACAAAAGATTGCCAAACTCATCGTTGTCTGTCTTCGCAGTATTGTCACCCTCCTCATCTTCCCATACTCCTCGTAATGGCCATCATTTTCTTTGTCTTCCAGATTTCATCGCGATCGTGACCGGCATCACCAATTATAACAACTGTAACGATCAGTTTATATTTTACATCATAATAACAAAACTCTAACGATATAGCAGTTTTGTTACCATTCCCAATAACGCGTTGTATGTCATTATCTTCATTGTGTCAGTAATACTGTCATCGCCCCGATCGTCACATATATCGTCTAACCAAGAAAACGCAGAGGTTAGCGTCCCAGACCCTCCATCAAAGGGTGCGAGTTGGAATCCTACCATCGAGCAATCCAAGGTGGGCTAAAGTGGTGTGTCTTATGGCAGGGCACAATACTCCAATATCCTCTGCACTACATAGCTTCCGTGTGTTGATGTGTCGTAAAATATCATACCATACCGAATCAATTGATCTTCTTCCACCGTTTATGGTCATTGTCTACAACGTTTCAATTGTATCATCCTTGTCATATCGTCATATATATATATATATATATATATATATATATATATATATATATATATATATATATATATATATATATATATATATATATATATATATATATATATATATATATATATATATATACATATATATGGGGGGAGGAGCAAACGCGTTTTGAATGTCTTTTTTAGCTGTTGTACCAATGAAGAGAATTCCATGAAGACGATGTGTTTGATTGACATATTGGCTTTTGCACAATCGCTGCAAGGATATTTGAGGAATGCAAGCAAGAGAAAGCAATATAAAAGCAGTGTCCACATTATACCGTATATATTCACTTGTACAATCAGTCCCTCTACAGGCACCAGTGACATAAAGAGCCGACAACCAAACCTATCTTATTTGGACTTTTGGTTACTTCTAACGAATTGCATAGACTTAGATCTACATATGCACTAAGCAATGATCGATCTGGTATGTGCAGTTTGCAGCTGGGCTTGAATTATAAGAGTACATACGGTAGTTATCGTATTCCTTCTAGTGTGCATTGGCACATCAGAACACTCTTGTTTTGAGTGCTTAAAACAATGGTTTCTCAGCAATGTCTTTAGGGAACAATTAGAATATACATTTGTCATGTTAAGTCGAGATACCGTATTACACAAACTAAGCCTATTTGTAATTTAGTGGGTACCACACGGAAAAATGCAATCATTAGAAGAAAACATGGAAACTTCTACATTCTGTTTTACCGGGAGTATAATTTATGAGAGGTGAGGGTAAGATGATTATCCCCAGAGACTCAGACACGATTATAATGTCGGGTGTTTGGAAGAGACCACATATAGAGGCAGGCATCTCTTGTCTGTAACCAATATCTGTACCGTAGATATATCTTTGTTTCTCATCTCTGCCTGTAAATCACTAATGCCGTCATAATCATGCGATCATTTACTTTTATTCTGTCTCTGTTAAGTTCGTTCTGGTTTAAGGTTCCACCCCCCCCCCAGCCCTTCTGGGGTTTGATATTCCTCCACGTGGACCAATCACTAGTATTACAAATACATTTACTCTCCTTGTTGTCATACATTCTACTCCATCACCGGTGTCATCTACTGGTTATTTTTATTCCAGTTACGCGCCTGATCATCCATCCACACTCGTCCTCCTCCTCCTCATCGTCGCGATCTTTCCTTTAGCGAAAGTAGTATGACATATCACCATTTATCAATACCCATAGTGAAAGTTTTTTTCTTCTCAATTCCTATAAAATTTAAGTTTAAACGTTTCTAAATACACACGGACTCATTGTTTCATTCAAAGGTAACAAAATTTTATGCAAGGTGTCGCAAGTGCAAACATTTATTAAATCATCGGACAGTCTGTGTGAAATGGACGCCCCGAAATGTTACGAAGCGTTATTAATTACTCTAAATGTGACTACCCCCCACCCCCCTCAGTTCAGTATTATATTTTGATTACACGTATCCATTCCTTCACTTTGCTTCATCAACAAGACACTGTAATATCACAGTCCAGATTCTTTACGGTATACACTATATTCAAATAAATTATAGAAAAGGACACACGATCGTGTAATGGAATTAATTTTATATAAAAACTCACAAATAATTTCTTTGAAATGGATAAGATTCAAGTACCAATCCGCGTGCGTGTTACACATCAAAAAGCTTGACTGACGTTTGGGTTGGAAAATGGCTAGTATCAAATTTTTGATACGACTTTGATTGTCACTAGACTGATTTGCACATGTCAGCATTGTAATATTTCACCTTGCACATATCCCATTAATTACAGGTATGAACCCAACGTAGGAGAAATATTTTATAATTTACCCCCTCATTTCACAGACTTTAAAAAGCGTATCGAATATCGGACAAACTCTTTAAGGACTGGCATTTCAGCAACATCGGAACAACATGGATTCCTCAAATGCGGGGTCAGTTAGAACGTGGTTGTTAGAAAGATATAAAACAAGACCTGTACGTCTTTTCGTTCAATTTATTTATTATAATCCACCAATTTGCCAGATTCTCATAGTTGTACCTAAAACGAAGGCATTGTAAAATCAACATTTTAATTGCTGAAAACATTTTATTTACAATAAATTTGTACACGGTTGAGATTTTGTTGTATCATTATGGATATCCAATTATTCAATGAGTTTTGTGTTGGATGCTTCTTTGCAAGGCTATTAAGAAAGATCGCTGCTGAATTGATGTTTAGGTATTAGTGCTGGAAGAAAATATGGCAAGGAATTAAATACATTTCGTTTGATCTTAATAAATACATAACATTTTCAAACAAAACGTAATTCTGAAATTTTGCAATTTTTATGATCGCCGTGTATGTTGAAAGTAAGGTAATCAAATTTACAACTCTAGAAAAATTTATATTGTTCACATGCCAGTATTGTTACTAATGGTTCAAACTGACATCCAACTAATTTTAAACTTGTCTCTCTATCTTTAACGTTTCTCAGTTAATTTTTTTTATCATTCATTAGTAATGTCTCTTCTTCCAATTGCTTATTACTATTTTCCTGTTATCTCTATCTCTATCTCTCCCTATCTCATTAATACTTACATGTATGTTAATATACAAGTATATATGCGAAACACACAGGCCCCGTAAACTGGACATGGTCAGATCAAAGGCAGGAATGCATGATTGATTACCAATCTTACCTTATGCTCATCCATCAGGTGAAATGCGGGACTGCAGTCTGTTCATGTACACTACACCTGCTGTAGGATGGTTATGGGTCGTCACCTAGCCGTAGTGTCGAATAATAATAATGATAATAATAATAATAATAATAATAATAATAATAATAATAATAATAATAATAATAATAATAATAATAATAAATTTTCAAGAAAGAGTCCAACAAGTACGTATTGTATAAATACGGACTAAACTTTACATTTAAAATAAGTTTTCTTATGTATGCAAATGACGGAAAGCTTGTTTGCCACTAATAGAAACAAATACTTTCTCCAATTCAATATTATGAAATTGAATGCTTCATATGTCTGTTAAATCTAATTAATCCATGAAGTTAATTGCTCATTTACGTGAATTAACGGGAAAAGGAGGACTCATTAAATAATAATTTAATGAGCGTCATTATGCTCGTCGTTGTCCTCGTCAACCCAACCATCTCCATTTGTTAATATTTAAAAATTAATATATTTACAACTGATTTTTCTACATGTATATCGTCAAAGAGATTGTATTATAATAATCATTAATTTTTATATACAGAATACTACTACAACTACTACTGCTACTACTACTACTTCTACTACAACTACTACTACTACCATCATCACCACAACCACTACTACTACTAATATTACTTCTATTATTGTTATTATTATTATTATTATTTTTATTAATATTATTATTATTATTATTATTATTATTATTATTATTATTATTATTATTAATTTATTTATTTTATTATTATTATTATTATTATTATTATTATTATTATTATTATTTAATTAATTAATTAAGAAGTAATAATAATAATAATAATAATAATAATAATAATAATAATAATAATAACAATATTTCCATTATGATCATCAATATTTGCCTACATGTTTACCACTCTCATGAACCCATTTAATTATTGTCAATAAATCTTCCATTTCTGCTCAAAGCGATGATCCTCTTCCTCTACTGCTCATTCTTTTATTAACAGCTCAGTTTTTCGTCTCACTAAAGCACCAACCATTCTGTACCTCTTAATGCAAATAATGAAAATAGTATTTTAAAAAGATAGATTCCTTTGCGCACGTAGGTGATAGAACTGTTGCTGGTGTAGTTTAAAGATAATTAATTTGATGTTTTCTTACAAATGCATGCTGACCCTTAGAAGATCTAGCACGTGTAAGCGGAGGAATCAAATTATCTTGTGCAAGAGAAAAATCTTCCTATGTCTTTTTATAAAATTTTGAAAAAGTAACTAAGAGATGGGATCCATGCGATCTCTAATTCTTTTGAATCTTTTATCCAGGATAAAATATAATTCAATTCTGTTTTAAAATCTCATTAGATTATGATTAGTTGCAATTTTTCACTGTTTTCTTTCTATTCACTGTTTTCTTTCTATCTTTGCATACTTTTACACTAATAAAATTTGTGAGATGTTGAAACTTTTTCTAACTTATGTCATTCCCACTGATTTCATCAAGTTAGTACAGTTATTGAGATCAATATGTGGCTTTTGATGGAAAGATCTACGAATGATTAATGTCTCTTTCTTCTATTCGACTTAACCCCTCCCTCCAATTATCCACCAATTTGTCCCTCAGTTTTAAGGACCTTTCCGTCCATAACTTCCATTCTGTAGACACGTCGTCACTCTTTTATTTCTTTTGGAATTCGTTATCTATATAAACAAACCCATTTAACTTTTAAGGAGGATTAGTGATTCCAGATATCTATCTAAGTGTCATAAATAGGTAGATATTACGTGTCTATCAAACCGTCCGTATGTCCGTAAGGCAGGAATGAAACTTTTTCTTCAATAGACGAATTTTCACCAATGTAGATTTTGTTTGATTAATGGCCATCCACAATGAACATTTTTCATCACACGTGTGTCCGTAATGATAAAATAGTCTCGCACGTTGGGTAATGGTTTCCACTCACAATAGCAAATGCTGCAGGCATCTACAAGAAATATGTACCTCAACCCGGTATCGTTCCTCTCCAATGAGTTGTCCAAGAGGAGTTACAGATCTCTTCGGAAAACCCTTTTTTCATATCATTGTCATACGTCCTATTTTCCTTAGACCAATATTTGTATAAATAGAACAGTACAAGAGAACACATTTTATCCGCTCTACGTATTACATGTCGATAAATTGACCAAGTAGGAACACTACTTTCAATTTCAGTACGCAAAGCAGAGTGGAGCCATTAAACAGGCATTAGGCAAGTATCCAATTTCCCTGAACGAGTCCCATCTGATTGGTTGTTACCACGGATCATGAATATTAATATCAGTGGTCCTCCCATCACAGATTTAGGTCAGCGGTAGTATATTTTAAGATTCATTTAGCTTTAGTGTGTGTGCGTGCGTGTAGCAAGAGTTTCCTCCTTTCAGCTTAGCAGTGCACGGAAGTTTCGCTGCTTAAGATGTTATAATATTATTTATGTTTAGATATAACATATTTATCAATAAGTGTGTATCTGATCGATGATTGAACTGTATTGGAGAAGGTAATGTGATGATTGGTCAAGGAGAACCACGTGACTCTAGATCCACTCTCTTATCTTAAAGTGTTGACTAGGTATAGTTCGGACTGGGTCGTGTAAAAGTAGTGGAATATGGTAGTGTGACAAAACCCAGCCTTCAATGGAGTATGCAGTGTAAACCAACATTAATGTGCCTTTTGGAGCTCAAACCAATATACGTTGCACTGGGAGTTACAAGGTATGTTGAATTTTATTTCATGCTTACGTATATTTGTACCATTTTAAATAGAACAGTATCTCGCTAGACTAGGTAAACATTTTCCCATTCAGTCTGTGTTTTAATTAAGAAAGGTGTTGATATTTTTTTTTATCATTGTGAACTCCTTAACCTGTCATAAAAGAATACTTTAGGAACGCTTTATGAGGGAAACCCCGTTTTTATTTCTGTTTCCTTGCTCGGTAGACAGTTTGTGCACCTAAGACGTCCGTGAGTCATTAACTGCCTTGTTTTATGAATGAACACACTATAAAGATACGACGCTGCGCTTTTTATAGCGTTTATTGCATAGTCTAGTTTAAACAAACCACATAACATTCTTTTCAGTTGTCATAATTTTTCATTAGGAATATCACTGAGTTTTGGTGATGAATTGCACAGGGACGATATTACCAATAGGATAAAATAATTTAAGCTGAACGCAGCTATTTTGTTTCTTTGTTTTTACACACACACACGCACACACACACACACACACACACACACACACACACACACACACACACGCACTTTATTCAGTTTATAATTTTTCATTGATACTATTCATGCGACTTAGTCAACCTTTGCAAAGATCTTTTACATAAACGAACGACTATAATTATCAGGTCTTTAACATAGTATTCAAAACCTATTTTAAAACAGTAATCTTTCTCGTAAAATTAATAAACAATACCATGGCAATTTGTGACTGTAAGAATAATTTAATAACTAATATAACAAATGCTTGTTTTTGTTATTAATAAGCTTTTAATAATAACATGACTTTTGTCAAATTAATTGAAGGGATTATTAAACATTTCTTTTATTCATAATCAATTACAAAGCAGTGAATAATATATAGTAATACTATAAATAATAATAATAATAATAATAATATTATTATTATTATTATTATTATTATTATTATTGTTATTATTATTATTATTATTATTATTATTATTATTATTATTATTATTATTATTGTTATTATTATTATCGTTATTATTATTATTATTGTTATTATTATTATTATTATGATTATTATTATTATTATTATTATTATTATTATTATTATTATTATTATTATTATTATTATTATTATTATTATCTTTAGGCACACATTTTATGTGTACTACTTTTTGTTCTCAAAGAAGTCTATTTTGTAAAATAAAATTTGCAATTGCAAAATATGAAACAAAGTGATTAGTTATTAGTAAAATATCTAAACAAAATATTCTCTTAAGAAATTATATTATTCACATATTCATATTGTTTGGCAAAAGCAAACTTTTAGTCTGTGAAATATTACGCACGCTCGTTGATTCCATTTATTTTAGTTGGTAAAATTAACAGCCAGTTTCTACATCAGAACAGAAGAAATAATGTGTCAACTTATATTCCTAAATGTTAATCAAAATGTGTGACCATAATAAATTTATATTTCCTTGATATGCCACTTTTTATTCTTTGGGCGTATCAGAAATATACACAGATCACGTTATTTGTTCTAGCCTTATTGTGGCGATTGTCTTTCCTTTACAATTCTGTCTCTTAATTAACATAATTCGTTAACAAAATTCGTCTAATATTTCCCAATATGAATGTATGATACGTGTTTTTAAATTTTCCACGAAAATTAAATTTCCAATTTGTTCTTATTGTGTCACATATTTCATTTTGGTTTTATTGTAATGCATGTGTCTATGGTTTTCGAACACAATGTGATTTATGTATGTGGTTTAGTAGATTAATAAAATTAAAGCTTTATTAAGATAACATTCCATTCGTACATGTCTCCATGACAAATAAATTGTACTTTAACGTTTTTAAGTTAATGAGAAACACTGTATCAAAAATGTATTATTTGATTTTCTTCAGATTATTGATAGATGATAACGGGCAAAAATGCAGGATCCATGGAAAAATTAATTAATACATGTAACCGTTATATCTTGATAAATCTTTGCATTGCGCATATACATTTTTTTTTACAAAACAATTAATTTAGATTAGCCACATTCCAAATAATCACAATGATAAATATTACAAGTAGAAAAATATCAGTAATAACTTGATCTTGCACCTTAAATGCTTTCCAAAGTTTTACTCGTGTTAGGGGTTAATGATATTTTCAAAACAAAATAAACACACCTGAAAGCTGAAACATATCACTTCGTGGAAACACAGATAAGGAGTGTGTATGACAGAAGAGAGAGAGAGAGAGAGAGAGAGAGAGAGAGAGAGAGAGAGAGAGAGAGAGAGAGAGAGAGAGAGAGAGAGAGAGAGGGGGGGGGCGAATCCCTCTGTTGAAAAACTAGAGATAACGTTTTAAACAATATACTAGTAATTAAGGAAACAGACATAATATCTATGGAGTATGTATGAGAGAGAGAGAGAGAGAGAGAGAGAGAGAGAGAGAGAGAGAGAGAGAGAGAGAGAGAGAGAGAGAGAGAGACTCCGATGGAAAATTCGAGATAACTTTTAAAAACAATATACTAGTAATTAAGGAAACATGCACAATTTCTAGAAATACAACTCGTGTGTGTATGTAAACATACTATTGTCCGTGTACACAAATTATTGTGTATGTGTAAAAAAAATATATTGTCTGTGTATGTGGTTACGCAAACATGTTTGTTGTGTGTATATAAACATTTTAATTAATCGTTTGTGTATATGTGTTTTTGTGTCTGCGTATGTCCAATAATCATATTACTTGGAATAGTCAAAATTGAGTGAAATTTCTATGGATATTTGACAAATGATATTCGTATTGGACAATGATAGTTGAACACGGCTCGATGATGATCTGGCCATAATGTTCATTACGTTTAGATTTTTATATAGTCAATATGTTTGTCATTTACAAAAGATTTATTAAATGGAAATCCAATATACATCATGTGATATCAGTACATACATACATACATACATACATACATACATACATACATACATACATACATACATACATACATACATACATACATACATACATACATACATACATACATACATACATACATACATACATACATGTAAACTAATTTTCCATGAACCTGTTATGGTCTTACCAATGCAGCATTATTGGTCAGCATGGTCACTTCTAAACGCAGACATTTTGACTGCATGCGATGCAGTGTTCACAAGTAAAAATAGTGTATTTCAATATACACTATGGGATTGTACATTTGGGACATATATGTGGTGACCTACATCTGCCCGGTCTGACCACTTGTAAGATGTCTGATTTTATGATATTTGCCGTTATAATATCACACTACTACTATAATAACTATAAAATAACAAGTGGCCGTCAGATCCTACGCTAAGTCGAGATTAATACTGAAACAATGTCTAGCATCATATATGCTACCATATATTAACCACATAGAGGTCTAATGTGTATTAGATTCAGTTACACATAAATAAATACATATATATATATTTGTACTTAAGGTGCATATGTTTATGACGATCATTTCTAGCAGGCCTCTTAAGTGGCCGTGTTTGGCTGTGTAAATGAATATAACCAAGCTTTTAGACGGATCAACTTCCACCATGTATTAGATAAGTTCGACTTGATATCCGAATGTATTCTTGTTTCTGCAGTCAGGGTGTTTTTCTTACAAAAGATTTTGAGTAAATAAATGCTTGAGAGAAATGTATTGGGATTAATGATGGGACACTACTTTTGTAAATTGATGATTTATTGTTGCAGCTGCTGTTGCTACACATACTAATTCACCACTTCCAACTCCTCCTACATATAATACTAATGTTTCTACTTTAACTACTACTGCTATTACTACTACTACTACTACTACTACTACTACTACTACTACTACTACTACTACTATTATTATTTATACTATTGATTATAATGTTACATTATCTCACATTGATTATAATGTTACATTATCTCACAACAACCTAAATTGTCAAAGATAAAAACAGCAGGAACAGTGGTAGAAATCTAAATGCTATTGCTGTTGCTACAATTACTACTACTACTAATAATAATAACAAAATAATAATAATAATAATAATAATAATAATAATAATAATAATAATAATAATAATAATAATAATAATAATAATAGTAATACTGTTTTGTTTCATCTGCCTCTCCCATCCCCCTAATTTACACATTTCGAGAATGTTGGGGGTCAGAATGTTTCACAATACCCGTCATCCCTTTGTGGAAAAATCCCTTGCCATCACCACAAAAATGAACCTTTTTTAATAGCCACCCCCCCACACACACACACACCCCATAATATAAGAAAATCCCCTGCCAACCATTCCAGTAGAAATGGTATTTTAAATGTTCTTGTAAAATATATGCAACAATTTAAATATTCAACCATCTTTTATTGGCTCTTTAGACATCCGGTATCTGTGAGTCAGATATAACTCATCTAGTTATGAATGGTTGATCAAAGAAATCTGAGATAGATATTTACCATCCCATATGGTAAATACACGTGTAGATAATGACCATCTACTATCTGAACAACGAGTCTCCTTATTCTACATATTCTCTTATATATGAAATGTCCGTGACTCTGTTTTTGTCATCACATTTACTCCGACCCAGACGAAAGTTCTGGACTTGAAGAAGAATAAATCTCTCTTTCTCTCTCTCTCTCTCTCTCTCTCTCTCTCTCTCTCTCTCTCTCTCTCTCTCTCTCTCTCTCTCTCTCTCTTCTAATACAAGTGGATGCAATGTGTATTTGAATTTAATCTTGTAATTATTTGATGCGGACGACTAATAATTTAATAATTTTTTTTTATGACACTAAACAAATAACTGAATTTCAGTATATAATCTGTATAAAGCAATGCCCTGGAACATGTTTTGCGGTGGAATGTTGGGTACAAATAATACATTTTGTTGTCATGGAGAAGTTCCAAGTAAGCTAAAGTCACAAAGGAGGATACTAAATTATGGGTATTCATGGTTGTAACACACAAAAAAAAACTAATGTAAGGGCTCGTCAATGTGATCAGTCTTCAAAATCGATTTTCTTTGGTCAGAAACCTCTTCTGATTGATGGAAAATACTTGTTAATCACCAAATTACCGTATTCGCTTGCATAAATACTCCATAACTTATCATACAGTACTTTCATGCCAAATTTCTGAAAAGAAACAAGTTTAGATAAATTCCTCATGATTGACACAACAACAAAAAAACAACTCAATATGTAGACTTTAAACTTTTTTTTTTCTATATTTTATTTTAACTTTAAATTTTAACAAGTGATGGAACAGTGTTAATGAAGTCAACAACATTTATTTGTTTGATAATGTAACTAAGTGAAGTTAAGCTGTAGAAAGACTATCAATTGTCAACTCGTTAGGAGTAACTTCCACTGAGAGACAATTCAATTTTCTATCACGTTCATTGTTGATAACAGAAAATTAATTAGAATAATCTGAATGAATAACTGTTCTGGATATTAAAAAAAGTGAAGATCATTTGAATTAAATATAGACCAAAATCAATTTAACATTTCAACGCATATCCTGACCAGTGTTTTTAAAAAAAAAAGAAATCCTTTTTTGTAATCACAATTTAATAAAAGACTGGTCGTCCGCAAAGAAATTAGCATAATAAATCATATACTTAGTTCCGTTGTCTGTAAATGAAATGGTTTCTCTGTAATAATCAACTGAAATAAATTATACAGAGAAAAATATAAATACCCCCTCCCATTTCCGTCTCTTACCGCACTAAATTTGGAAGAAAATATATAATCTTATAGCTTTAGAAAAAAGTACAGGTAATACATTTCTCTAACTTTTCGAATAAACAAATTACCATATGTTCCATGTTTGTATAAAAATAAACGTTTTCATGCAATAAGTTCTTTTAATGTAAAATTAGACTTATTGATCTATCTATCTATCTATCTATCTATCTATCTATCTATCTATCTATCTATCTATCTATCTATCTATCTATCTATCTATCTATCTATCTATCTATCTATCTATCTATCTATCTATTTATCTATCTATCGATCTATCAGTCTATATATCTATCAACCAACCTACCGATAGACGATGATGTATGGGATAAACTCATGTTGGTAACGGCAAAAAGCATAACCTCATTTTACAATAAAATGCATGCCCTACTCTCAACCAACATGTCATAACATAACAGCAATATACAGTAGTTAAGCTAAATAAATAAATTAATTATTTTAAAAAACAAGCAAAAATAAAAGGCCATCCTGTTCTTGTCAAATTCCGCAATTTTGTTGTATGACAGATCACGAAGATATAATGCTCTCTGTCTCATATAATATAAGAGTGTCACCTTTTGCTATCTCTTTTCATTTGAGAATGGTTTCAGGTTGTTTCACATATATATGTATAGATGTGTGTATGTGTGTGTATATGTGTATGTGTATATATGTGTTTGTGTGTGTGTATGTATGTATGTATATATATATATATATATATATATATATATATATATATATATATATATATATATATATATATATATATATATATATATTTATATATATATATATGTGTGTGTGTGTGTGTGTGTGTATGTGTGTATATATATATGTATGTATGCATAATCACATATGTCATGTAGAAAGAACTACATTGATAATTACACTGGTATACGTTTCACCATTTTTTATTATACACTTTTCTGTTTTAGTTCATGATTTTGTATTATCTTGAATTTGCATACATACATACATACATACATACATACATACATACATACATACATACATACATACATACATACATACATACATACATACATACATACATACATACATACATACATACATACATACATACATACATACATACATGCACACACACATACATACATACATACATACATACATACATACATACATACATACATACATACATACATACACCAAAAAAAAAATAATTAATTAATAACGATAAATTGTAGTTAAAGAATTACATTACACAACGTTGCTTGATTCAATAATGTGTTTTAAGTCATTGTAAAAGAAAAGTATGTGAAAACTGCAACTGAAATATATGAATGAATACAATTAAACTCGTTCTTTTTCTTTATTTTTCGTTTGTACCACCCAATGTATTATATAGCAATTTAGACACTTATATTTACGTTCATCGGGTGCAATGTTTATTGGAATGTATCTGTTATAAATATACCATCTATAGCAGATTTATACGTGTACTATTATTCTCATCTGAGGCACGTGCATACCACGATATCTAGTTAAATAATGCGGCATCGATTCATTGTCGTAAACGTATTAGCAACTCCAGTATCTTGCTCGAATATTACACACATAATATTACACACATACTATTACACAAATAATATTACACACATAATATTACACACTAAAATCTTAATTCTGACCAATGAAAAGTCTGTGCTGATCCATTTTGGGTAATATTAAAACTTTAGGACAAATTTTGTTCAATTGCGTGTACCTAATATTAAGGACAGTCTCTGCTTTTTTCGTAGCAAGACCTGTGATGCTAATAGTGGCCATTGTGAACATCTATCGGATCCATGACTGTTAGTATGCAATATTTACGTTCACGACATAACACCGACTTGAAATAGTTCGAGTTCACTGCAACCTGGTGATTTCGTACAAATTTTCTAAAATAACATTCAAACTAAAACAAACATATTGTATTGGTGATTAAGACGTCTTTAAGTTTACTTTCAAGACGTATCACTTTATAAAAATGAATATTCACACATCTAGGCGGATATGTGTCCACCACAAACTAACAGATTCGATACGTATCGCAAACAATTCCTCAATAGACTTTTTGGGACAGTCGATTCAATTTACATCCGAAACGAGGATATTCCGATTGCTGGTGAACAAATGAACATTAAGCGACGACAGATTTTCGTCTGCTGTAGTTTCAGTCGGAAGCACGATGTTGACAAAATTATAATAAAAAAAAATTGTACAACCAAATATCCCTTCCGATCATCGTTTACGATCGATTTAGTTAATGAGAAAAAAAAAATACTTTACTTTCTGCATAGGGGCTATTAAGTTGTCAACAAAAAGAATGAAGAAATATTACAATCCACAAATTCAGTACTCGTGAAAGGGATATGGGGTTATCAAGTTCCAGAATGCGATGTGTTAAAAGAAGAAATCGAGACATAATAGATTGCACCTGCTTTACAAATTTGTTACATCAATGGTTTAATCGGACCATAATCAATTGATGATAAGATGCCATTCATTTGCACAAATTATTATAAAGCGATACAAATAGATGGCTGAGTTACAAATGGAAGATAACACACTCCCGACATACCATAGACTAAAACTTTATTGGAGCAAGCGAGGTAATATCCGTTGCCCAAAAATTAGATTACATCAAATCTATAGAATGCAAATGAAAACAAATTGCAATAGCTCAAGCAGAAGGAAGGATATTTTTGGGCTGAGAAAGGTACATTCTCTGTTCATATTAATGTGTCTACATTCTTCTGTTGGATACACAGGCTTAAATATATACTCATTTCATAAGTTTTAATGTAATTTTTTTTAGTTCAATGCCCCATAGGCCCCTAAATAATAATAATAATAGTACAAAAGATACAAACTATCATGCCAGCTCTGGAATTCCAATAGTAATATTATCCAAAATCCAAACTATAAATTCTCTTTAAGATACCAATGCCAAATCTGGATTTGCAGTAGTAATACTAGATTTCAGTAGATTTATGAACTACATGCAATCTGGATTTCCAATAGCAGTACTGCAAAAGGCGGAAACTATAAAGTATGTTTAATGAAATCCACGCCAGATCTGGATTTCAAATAGTAATGCTACAAAGGTCCAAACTACACGTTTGTTTATGACAGTCATGTCATCTGGACGTCCAAAGCACAAGCGACGGGGGAGAGGGACAGGCGCCAAAGTCATAGTTTACCTTGGGCTCCTCAAACCCTCAGGCCCGCAATCAGTAGCAAACAAACGTCAATAGAGAAACGGACGTCAACATATTCTTTCTTTCTTTCTCTTTCTCTCATTCATTCATTAATTTATTCATTCGTTTGCTCGTTCGTGCGTTCTTCCTTCCTTCCTTCCTTCCTTCCTTCCTTCCTTCCTTCCTTCCTTCCTTCCTTCCTTCCTTCCTTCCTTCCTTCCTTCCTTCCTCCCTTCCTTCCTTCCTTCCTTTCTTTCTTTCTTTCCTTCTTTCTTTCTTTCTTTCTCTCATTCATTCATTCATTTATTCATTCGTTTGCTCGTTTGTGCGTTCTTTCTTTCTTTATTCCTTCCTTCTTTCCTTCCATCCTTCCTTCCTTCCTTCCTTCCTTCCTTTCTTTCTTTCTTTCTTTCTTTCTTTCTTTCTTTCTTTCTTTCTTCAGCATACAATGCAAATGAAGGTGAAAGTCTCTCAATATTATAGTACGTTTGGCGGAAGCAGAAATTATTCAAAATATTGACAGAGCAAAACATAAATGCACCTGATGGATGAGTTAATTCAGGAGAATTTGGATGGGTTTTGTTTTCTTTCGTTTTAAATAATGAATCTTTACATACAGAGCTAAGGATCGTATTTGTTCCAAAATGTCAAAACACGATGCACAGACCAGTATTGAGATAGTTAAGAATACATTTCGAATACATTAATGCCACTCTCGTTCTTATTCAACATTTTTGCAATATGTGATCATTACTATAAAAATGTGTTCAATTAAAATGTAAAAAAGATATACCTGAATTTATCATGATATTTTATAGCTGACAACAACCGACTTTGTTCCGTTAGTAGCCCATATAATGGCAATTCATTGGGAAGGGCGTAAATACAGAAAAATGGAATGATTTAAAAAGAAAGATATAATTAATTTATGTATTTTAATTGCGGAACTCAGTCAGTCAAATTTTGTATGACAGTAAGGCTCTTTTAAAAAATATTTTTTTCATATAACCTGCACAATCTTACCCGGTGAATATTACGAAACTTCCACCACACGCTAACGTGCTTGGTACAAGAGTTGTGACTTGCAAAGACGTTACGGTATCTTTTGCATTAATATTTGTTTTTAGTATTTAAATATTTAGAGCCTGTTTAGACGCCGATGCCACATTATGAACCTTAAACATTGAATGTCTGATTCAGGCATTTCTCGAGAAGATATTTCTTTATGGTGATTTCTTTGGCTGTTATACGTGAGGCTGTGATGAATAGGTCAATCATAAAACTCAGCTGACCACTCGTGAATGTTAATTTGCTATATATGAAGAAAAATTAGCCTGCAATTGAGTACAATACCAGACTCTCCAACAGGTGTTTTCGTATCTTAAGTCCCAATTACCTGAGCAGGTTTTAGTTACAATATAAAGGTGATAGAAGTATTCATTTTTGCACAAGACGTTGTAAAGTAAAACGTACACAGCCAATCCAAGGGCCTTTCATCATTTTTCTCCAATCACTTCTATCAACCAAATCGGACGGATGTTACCAGTGTATTTGTTAGTGATAGAGATTTTCTCCATTAATTTTACCTACAAAGTTTTATTTTTTTATTTATTTATAAATAGTTTGTAATTTTGTATCTTGTGAGGAGCGTGTGGTGGCGATTATTAAATCAATAATAGTTACGATGAGTTACTGGCTACTTGCACAAACATCACACCATCTATATATTCTGCTCTATAATATTTTGTAACAAAAATAATAGTTTATGTATAGAAAGAACTTACTGAATAAAGACTTTAAAATTATGACATAAGGTGTGTGTGGCAAGCTAAAATATGCAAGATAAATTTGCTTGGAAGTTTAAATTTACTTTAGGAAACCATCTGTGGGTGTATGCACATGTACTGTAAATCTCCTCCTACTTTTATTTACAGGTGGAATGAGTCATCATGGAAGCCACTGCAAATAATCTCCTAGCAGCGCATTCGGGATTATCCCTATATTCTGGCGGTATTGGTAGTTCCGTTTCCGGTATTCTTTCTTCTAGTCCCACGGCCCAGGATTCGGTGGCCAGGTCGGCACTTTCCGGACAAAACGGTTGGGGTAACTATACAGGCGAGCCCGGTCTGGTTCCTCACAATTCTTGCTCAATGTCGTCGTACGGAAATCTTCAGCTAGGTGCTAGCTTTTCTATGAACAGTAAAGCTGCATACAATTCCGCATTCGGCGGAGGTTCGGACTACATTAATTGTAGACAAATGCAGATAAATCACATGAATCCCCTTAATGCCATGCCGATGAGAAACTATCCGAGTTTGTACGGAGATATGTATCAGCCAGCCCACGGGCCCGGGTACACAAATGGGGGATTCTATCCAGATATGGCGCCAGGAATTCCTCCACTTCCCGGGCGGGAAATTGATTGCAGAAGCGGTCAGTCCGATTCTTCATCCCAGGGTATGTAATAAAATGTTTGCGACTTTTGTGAGTTTATATACAATATATAAAAACGTTTATTTTTAACCTTTCTCTCATTCCAAATTTGACTGTTTGATGTTTTAACTAATTACAGTGCCCACCATTCTTTAATCAACAATATTAAGACGCATTTTAAATGGGTGTGGATGTAAACGAGTTTCTATTTTGCTTGTATGGGAACATGACCCTTCAAATGACAGGAAAATTATCACTACAATTCTTAGATTTCAGAAATCTTATTTTGCATGTTATACATCGTACGCTTTTCATCTGAGATGCAACTTAAAAAAAACATACACATTATATATATATATATATATATATATATATATATATATATATATATATATATATATATATATATATATATATATATATATATATATATATATATATATATATATATATATACTGTATTCATGTAAATTTATACGCATTGTATACTGTGTAAATATGAATGCATACATACTGTACACCTATGAATACTTACATATATACGGTATACATATAAATGTATAACTGCTGTATAAATATGAATGTATATATGTATGACATACATTGCGGAATATATATATATATATATATATATATATATATATATATATATATATATATATATATATATATATATATATATATATATATATATATATATAGGTATACATGTATTGAACGATGCCTATGTATGACCAAAAGGAACGAAACTCTCAACATAAAGACGATGCATGTGCATTAATCTGGACATTTCTTAGAATAATTATGATTTAATGATCGAATAATTCCCCCAACTAGCATACAAAAGGTTGTTCGGCACCAAGCCTCGTTTTAAATAAAATGGAATGGACGAGGCGCTTTGTTTTGCCATCTGGTCGGTTCCTGACCTTCATTTGGTCTGAGTAGAGGACAATTCTATAGTAATTAAACATGGAACTTTACGGCCAACGTTGGTCAGCTCGCAGAGATCTCATAAACATTTATGACTGGACTTTAGAAATTGCTTTGTAATCAAACGGAACATTTGGAGCATAATTGGACCATGTAATGGGAATAAGGTCGATGAAGGATTCATTTCCGGTTAGTAAAGGCTTGTCATATCATCGTCGAGGCTCGCTGAAACGTTCCCACCATCTTTCTCATTTTAATTATGGATATTGTTCGGATCTTTATCTAACGGTTTTCTTCGGTGATTCATATTAGTAGAACAGGTTACTTTCTTTTAGAAGTAAAAAATTGTACCACTATTTGTGTTTTTCACGATTCACATGGTTGACGTGTTAGCGCTAGCACGTTGAATTGAGAAAGACGCTGGAACTCTGAAATACTGTAATGAATTAGGGCGAAGAGTCGTACTGTTGATAAGCATGTAATTAATTGTTTTTAGTTCACACTATGTTTTTTTTATCATTCTTTCAATCAGTGAAGAATCCCAATGACCTATCACGTGATCATCTTAGTTCGCGAAAATTAACCATAAAACACAAAGTCATAAACCACACGTTAATTGTGCATATGATTGAGCGGTTTTATGTGTAATTGTTTCTTTTGAATAAGTTTGTTACAAATGGTACTTTTAATTTATAATTGGTTTTGCACTGGATTTGGATATTATTTACAATGTCAGCTGTTTGCACGCCATAATACTAACGCATGCACGTTCCAAAAATATTTACATTGTTCTGGTTGTGTCTGCGAAAGAGTATTACAGATTGAACATCCATATAGAACTTCAGCCATGTAGGCGAAGCGAATATATAAGAGAATATACGTATTTGAAATATTGTAATTCTATGTCAAGCAGACCATCGTAAACATACCGTATAAATATATCTTTTCACACTGAGAATGATTTTAAAATTAAATGTTATTAATTGCTCATCCAATTATGCGGGAGCAAAAATATATCGTAATTAGCTCGGGGCATATCTTGTAGATAAATCTTTTCATTTCCTCCTAGTGTTACTCATAATTTCAAACGAAAGGACGTTAGGAGCAGATTTTGTCAACCTTTGGTTGTATCTCACGTAAATCGCCTCATGTTTTACAAATAGCTTAGCATATTTGACATAAGGGTCTAAATACCCACGTTTCAGAACGATTCCGTAACAATCTGCATAAACCATTATTACGGAGAATAAGTGACATGGTCGGTGACAATACAGGAGCCGTGATGTATTTTTTTCCCTCTGAAGGTTTTGTTTTGTCACGGTACTGCTTAGCAAGCGTCGTTCTCTGTTTTCCCTCGGACATTTCCGTCCATCAATCAGCAAAAGCCCCGAAGCAACATGCGGAGAAAAAATCTCGTACTTATCACAACATATGTCAATGGTCGTTTCGGATGTCCTCTATCGGGTTCATAAGCAATTCATTGCAGTCATGGATGATAATTGATTTAAACACACGTTAGCGGCTACTTTGAAGTTTTGACCACTATGGGACGTGCAACGCTTAAAATATACGATAAACGTACGCTGACGAGACTGACTGTATGACTCACACGTGAAAAAATTGTTTTCTTTATTTTTTCCATATATGACTGAATAATAAATACATATTGCTAAAGATATTCTGACGAGAACTTAGCGGCGAGTACCATTTCTTTCCAGAGTAATTTGAGTGATTTATGGATGAAAATCACAGACTAAACCGCCTTTCACTGACTGTTTGTTGCAACTGAAAAGAAAGCTGTAATTTATGAAAGCTTTAGTGTCGCGGGTAGTTAAGGGTCAGATAACAGAGATAACGGGACTGTTCTCGGTTTCGAGTGTGACTTTGGGAAGGACAATATACTGTTCTATCTACACCCAATTTAGAGCCATCTTTTAAATCTCTTCTTAGAACGATAATGACATAAATCTGGATTTCACTGTTTGGTTTGCTTTGATCGTTAACATTAGATTGAACAGATAGAATAATTTTCTGGATTTAAAATTTGAATAATCCTCAAAAGGATGAAGTGAATGGGCTAACAATAATTTCTCACGCTTTTTAAGAAACGAACCAGAAATCTCAGTGCATTTATCAAAACAGTTGCTTTCTACCATGCATATAAACATTAATTCTGCTTTAAATTAAACAATCAAACGGTATTCGGTTGTACTACGTTCATAAAAAACAAATGCAAGTTCCTAATACCAAAATTAAATATGCAAATGCTCGATGCATTTTACATTAATCAAAGAAAAAGTAAATAAAACATGGTTTCAAATAAAATGATAAAATGCAGATCAAAAATGTAAAAGAAAAGGAAACATTGATGGTTGTTTCATTGGTAAATAGGTAGAGTCAGAGGGCAGTGATCCGTAATAAAGATATGCAGACTAAATTAAATAAATGCAAATAAAAGTTTAGTATTGCAGAATAAAATATAAATAAATTGCTTTGAATTAAAAAGTGGTTTCATTACATCACAAAATGTTACTATTACCGGATGTGCGTTTGAGAATATAGTAATTTGTAAAATGAATGTTTACAGACCTCAATACACTGACCGTGCATGATACACACACATACCAATGTAGCAGCTAATATATAAAAAGCAAACAGGGCTGACTGTGTTTTCATGATTTATTCTTTATGTTAATTATGTTATTTAGTTATTAATAAACGGTCTTTGTCTAACGATGAAGAAAATATGCAGTTCAGAGTTACGTGCGTATGGAATGATTGACGGAGTATGGTGTTCATATCACGGACTTGTCATTGTGATGAGTGTCAGTTTCTG